>RWJK01001691.1:0-48183 GCA_004335835.1 Scenedesmus sp. ARA3
GCAATCTGTATCGACGGCCTGAATGCCGCTGGCTTATCTATAGCTGTGCTTTACCAGGTGAGACAGGGGCCGTAGCAGCAAGCCTCCTGTTGGACTTGCGGTCATGCACATCCTAGCATGCTGGCTGACTGTACTGCCCACGAGCACATGCTAAGCTGGACCCGACTCAGAGCAGCAGCCAACACTAGTTCATTTGGGCCTTGCACTTCTATTTGCTTGAATCAGATAAACCAACGGCAAGGCGCACCTGCCCCACATGGGCCAACTAGGGTTCTTTTGTGGGGCATCAAGCGTGCAGCAGCACCTCTTAGTAGCTCCATGCCATCGCATACACACCTTTACAGTGTGTTTTGCATGCTGTTTAGGCACACCGACGATCGACACTGTCGTTTCGCGTGGTCACCATAGATCAAAGCCCGCGATTGTGGAGTTTAAGCCTTTGTCAGCACCTCGTATGCGACCTTGAAACTGTTGACCTATCACAGAGATTTTCATGGAGGGAGGCACAAGCATCGACCCTAGCAGACTGGCCCGTTTGCTGCTTGTGGAAGAACGCACATTCGCGGACAGGAATCGTGCATCCCTGCAGCAACACCAGCAAGCAAAGTTATGTCTGCTGGCTGGAGTGCCCATGCACTGGATGGTGAGGCTGCAGTCAGCCCCTGCTGTCCGTGCCAAGGATGTGGTGCTACTGCTGCTAGCTACAGCTAACCTAAATGCGGGCGTCACTTGCCAGGTGACACAGAGCTTGCGCCGCTTCCAAACAACAAATGCGTTGCTTGAGCGGAGGTGCTTGCACCCTGCTGTGACGTCTGCAGACCTTGCCAGGCGCCAGCCTCATCATGTGATGCTGCATCACATCCTGTGATCAGTCTGTGGCGCCGCCATGCTGCGGTGAACCTGCTGATGACGTCACATACATTACATGCATGACAGCACATACCTTACCCTGCCCTGCCCTGCCCTGCAATTGTATATTTAATCCCAGGTGCGCTCGGCAGGCAGCTTCCCGCTGTATGTCGACTCAGGCAAGGGCGCCCACTTCAGCAGCATTGACGGCCACAGCTACATCGACTTCTGCCTGGGTGACACAGGCGCCATGGCGGGTCACGCACCAGAGGCTTGCGTGCAGGTGCGGCAGCAGCACTGCAGGCGGCATGGACTGCTAGCTTTACCCTGCGGTGGGCCAGATGCGGCAACAGTGTTGCGCGCTGCCCGGCCTGCTGCTCACTCAGCAGCAGGCTGTCCACCCAGTCGCCCGCATCTGTTGCCAGTTTGAGCCCTGTACACTGCAATTGCAGCAGAGGCATCACCATGATGAGCCAGTCAATGGCTGACAGTAACCCGCCACCTTGCGCGCTTTCTCCTGCTGCTGCTGCTGCTGCTGCTGCTGCTGCTGCTGCTGCTGCTGCTGCTGCTGCTGCTGCTGCTGCTGCTGCTGCTGCTGCTGCTGCTGCTGCTCTTACTGCCCTGGCTGCTGCCTGCCTCCAGGCTGTTGCTGCGCGTGCTGCTGCAGGGGTCACCTTCATGCTGCCCACAGCAGATGCGGCATGGGTGGGGCAGGAGCTGGCACGCCGCTTTGGGCTGCCCTACTGGCAGTTTGCACTGACGGTGAGCCCAATTGCTGTCAGTCACTAACTGTTAGCAACCGGCGGTGCGGTGATGGCTGCAAGCCATGTGCCTGATGGTGCAGCCGGCAGGAGCAGAATTTCACTGCGCCAACCAAATGCATTCTTGCACGCTGTTTTCACTACGTTTGTACCTTTGTGAATGCAGGCGACAGATGCCAACCGCTTTGTCATCCGCCTCGCGCGGCACCTCACGGGGCGGCAGAAGCTGCTGGTCTTCAACTACTGCTACCACGGCAGCGTGGATGACACATTCATCACTCTGCAGTGAGAGCTGCGCACATGGCCTTCACCTTAGCAACCCAGCTTATGCGGCTGATTCTTGCCGGAACTAAAATGTTGCCCGAGGTGCCTGGCACCATGAGGAGGTCAGGAGCATACCACGTGCTGCAGATGTACTGCATGCCATGCCAGGCCAAGCTGCCACGTCACTGCCGCACTGTCATGCTGCATAGCTGCAGCCAAACATTCCTTCGTGTGTGCTGCTGTGCCAGGCCTGACGGCCGCGCCACGCCACGCGCAGGCAACATTGGACCCCCGGTGCACCCTGCAGTGACCACCAAGGTAGTGGAGTTCAATGATGTGGCAGCATTGGAGGCCGCACTGTCTGAGGGTGATGTTGCTGCTGTGCTGGCTGAGCCTGTGATGACAAACATCGGCATCATCCACCCTCTGCCAGGCTTCCATGACCAGCTCAGGGAGATCACTCGCAGGTGGGCTGCAGCGGCAGCGCCTGGCGCCACAGCTGTGGTGTAGCAGCAGCAGTAAGACAGCCGCTTGGGAGGCCTGCTATGCATATGCCACCTCTTCATGATGATGCGTGACTGTGTTGTAACAGCACCACAGGGTGACCTACGCACCTGCGCAGCAGGCCGGCAAGCGCAGAATGGCTGCCGCATACAGTACACAAGAGCACGCTGCAGGGCACTTGACCATCATTTCCACACGGCAGTATTGACTGTGTTCCCACATGGCATCATCTGTTCTGGCGCTGCACCCGGCTAGCAGCGCAACCACGTGTGTTCGCGCCTGTTGTCTGCTGCGCAGGACTGGCACGCTGCTGATCATAGATGAGACGCACACCATCTCAGCAGGGCCCGGCGGCTGCACGCAGCTGGAAGGTCTGCAGCCAGACATGCTGGTGATCGGCAAGCCCATCGCAGGTGCGGGCAGCAGCAGCACATGCATCTGACTTAGACGTACGATAGGAGTACGCGTTGGGCGTGTGTTGGGCTGGAATGCCTGCTAGCCACAAGCTGGGTTGTTGAGAGTGCACGCTGCAGGGAGCACAGCTGGTCAAAGCAGCAGGCCAGCACAGCGAGACAGCAGATACACCAGACGTCTGCCTCATACCCGCTAGTCATGGTTATGTTGCTCAAAAGTGTGTGTCCGCTGCACCTGCTTTGCAGGTGGTGTGCCTGCAGCCGCGTATGGCTTCTCAGCAGCGGTGGCGCAGCAGCTGCAGGGCCGCATACAGGACGATGAAAGTGACACAGGAGGCATTGGCGGCACGCTGGCTGGCAACGCCCTCAGCCTAGCAGCCATGCGCGCCACGCTGGAGCATGTGCTGACACACGACGCCTTCAGGTGATGCTGGCCCGCCTCTCTCTACCCAAGCCGTCTGTGGGCTGCCCAGTTGGCTGCGATGGACGTTCACAAAGTGTCCCAATTTGAACCTCCAACGCATTGAGCTTCGAGCGGAGGCACAACTCTATAGATCATGGCCGGCAGCCACATGCAGATAGCAAGTCAGATCAGCTGCTGTTGGCACGCCACTGCATTACACGGTGCCAATGCTGTATGGTTGGCCGCTCAAGTGATGGGTGTTTTGCTGTGCAGGCATATGATTGCACTTGGGGAGCGCTTTGAGGAAGGTAGGCGCATGCTTGGCAGCGATGTGGCACATTGCCTGGCGACAGCTGCCATTGAGGACTGCAAGAACAGGGGCACCTGTCACCCAACTGTTGTTAGCAGCCCTTCCATTCAACTGGCAAAGTTGTCGCAACAGGTCAATTCGCTTAGCTTGTGGCATGACTTGTGTGGGACCCTACAGGCATGCTTGGATGTTGCCCAGCACCTGTTGTGCCCGTGCACATGTACTGCAGGTATTTCAGCTGTCATCCATGAGCACAACCTGCCTTGGATTGTGAAGCGCCTCGGCTGCCGCGTGGAGTACTGGTTCAGACCCACCGCACCCACCAACGGCGCTCAAGCAGCAGCAGCAATTGACGCTGATCTGGACAGGTTCATGCACCTGGCTGCACTCAACAGGGGCATCCTGATGACGCCATTCCACAACATGGCGCTGATGTGCCCTGCCACATCAGCAGCAGACGTGGACGCGCACAAGCGCGTGTTCAGGGAGTGTGTGGAGCTGCTGCTGGGGCTGCGGGAGCCAGGCGACGCAGGCAGCAGCGTGGCAGCACGCAGCAAGCTATGAGCACAGCTCGAACACCGGGCTAGCATGGTACCGCTTGCCAACGCCACACACGTGTAGGTCTGTCCCTGTTCGACTGCCGCCAGGGCACGGAGATTAGGGCCGTTCAACATCTAAACTCAGACTTTTTCGGGTGTGAGGGCCACCCTGCCAGGTCGCCTGCAAGCAAGTTTCTTTTTTGCTTGACACTCCCCCTGACCACTGCGCACAAGGTCATGCTGTTACAGAGAAGTGCTGTTGGCAAGCCAGCAGCTCCAACCAGAGCAACCTTAAGCAACCTTGAAGTTTCAAACCAAGAGTAGCCTAGAGCTACACTACAGAAGATCAATAGGTCCCGCAAAGGCATTTAAACCAGCGCTACAGAACCAGGACTGCACACAGGATATGTACAAAGATCAACAACAGCAACAGCACGCTGCGTGCTGCAAGGGACACTACCACAGCGCAGCACCGGGCACCCATTGCCAGTAGCAGCATTCTTATCGCGCACGCATCTGCACGCATCTTGCCCTTCAGCCATAAATCAATCAGCTGTGGAGCCACACTGCTGCACCGCGCCAGTGCTACCTGTCAATGTTGAGCACCAGCGCCACTCCCTGCAGCACCCAGTGGCTGCCGTGCATCTCACTCGCCAGGTCAGCCTCAAACACCAGGCCCACGCCCATCGCGTTGCGGCGCGCCTGCGTGACGTACACGGGCGCCCTGAAGGTGCCGGCTAGCTTGAGGCGGCTCGCCTCCACAGGGATGATCTGCAGCCACAGCAACACAAGCAGGCAGGCAGGCAGGCAGGCAGGGGCCTTAGCGTCAGCTGCCAGACACCTAGCAGTGAGTGCGCACGTGCCTGACATGTGCGGTGTGTATAGCTGCTATGCCGGCTGTGCTGTAGCTGCAGATGGCCGACGCCAAGTGGCACACTCACTTGCCCGATGCACAGTGTGCGCCCATACCCGACGCAAACAATGCACAACCCAGGTATCGGCTGCTCGGCTGAATCATCGACCTACTAAGCACCGGCCCCTCTCACCTGCAGCAGCGGCAGCTCATCCACCAGCTGGCGTGGCGCCTGCCGTGTGAGCTGGCCAGTGGCTGTGTCCCACGCTGCCCCCTCCAGGTACAGCCCCGACACGTAGCAGCCATGCCTGCACGCATGGGCAGCAAAGTGCAGGCAGCAGCAAGCAGCACAGCAGCTGATCAGCAAAGGCTCAAGCAAACATGCAAGCACCATCACGCAACCCAAACACAATCAAGGTGGTGCTGTAAGCTTGTAAAAACAATGCCTATGCTGCGCACTCACGTGGGCTTCTCCTGCACTTGCGCCGGGTCTGTGAAGCGCGTGACCTGGCTGTACAGCGTGCTGCGGTCCAGCGGCCAGCCCCTGTTCCTGCAGGCCGTCTGCACCAGCGCTGCCAGGTAGGTCTCTGGCGCGTGCAGGCCCGCCAGCCACATCACCTTGGGCTCGCCCTCCTCAGCCCAGGACTGCGACAAAGCAATGCACACATACAGCAGCAGCAGCAGCAGCAGCACGCAGAATAACACAGTTGGTTTTCAATTTGTGAGACGTTGCAAAACAGATTTTGCAGGAAACACTTGCAGCACAGCCACCTCGGCAGCTGTGCTGCTTCAACTTGCTTCTGTAAGTGCACCATGGTGTAGGATCTGCTAGGTGAATATGCTAGATCAGCACGCATGCCCCTCAGTGATGATGCCCCATGCTTATGCCCCCAGCCCCTCACCTTGTACTGCTGCTGCCGCCTGCTGAACCAGGTCATCCAGGGCCCCAGCGGCTTCTCTGTTGCAGGGTTGAGCCGCGCCCAGGCTGGCGGCAGCTTGCCGTTGTACAGCGCTGTCGACAGCTCCTCAAGGGAGGCGCTGAAGCCAATCTCGCCTGCAGCACACACACATATGCGGCTCAGCATCAAATCCCAGCTACAACCACCAAGCACACAGGCAGGCATAAGCACAGCACCACTGCACACAGACGCACATCCACTCACATACTGCATGCACGCCTCACACGCGCTACCCAGCACTCCACCACCACAAACAGCCCACCTGACAGCGCGCGCTGCAGGTCCTGCAAGCTGCTGGTCATGGCCTCCAGCACGCCGTTCCAGCGCGCCAGCTCCTGCAGCAGCACCACTTGCGTGGGGCTGGGCACCCCGAGGCCCTTGGCCAGCAGCGGCAGGTCAAACTGCTCCGGGATCTTGGCGGAGATGTCCCGCACAATGCCTGCCACAAACTCCTCCCGGCTCATGGCGCCTGCTGCTGCGCCAATGCGTGGCTGCAGGTCCACCAAGTTGGCCCACAGCGTGCGCGTGTCGCTGGTGTAGTAGCTGATGTCAGCATTTGCATGCAGCCCAAACACCTGCAGGCGCAGCCGGGGCAGGAAGCCGAGTCAGCGGGCAGGCGACATGCTCACTCACTCCATGCTTTGCTCTGCACTCTGGCATGTGCATTGAATGTTTGCCTGCTACACATACAGCATTGTGCGGGCGTAGCATGCAGCAGGCAGCTGACAGCTCCTGCAACTGCATTCACAGCTGCTCAAGCGCAGCGTCTCACCTCAGGGCTCTGCACCAGCGGCAGCGCCTCAATGGCCTTGATGTACACCTCGCGCGGCGCAGCAGGCGGCACATCGATGCTGCTGCCGTCGCGGCCCGTATAGAAGTGGAAGGGCTGGAAGGTGTCGAACAAAAAGTCACCCAGGTACTCTTCCAGGTAGGTGGTCAGCACGCGCCGGTCAAAGCTGTCCGACACGCGGCCGCCTGCACGGCAAGGCAGCAGCAACGCAGCAAGTCAAGTCAACATAAGCAGGATGACACACGCATATGTTGCTAGAATAGTGCACTCGGCTGGCAAGACATTTGACCATCAGCTGCAGGTGGGCAGCAGCACTGGCAGGAATTGGCAGACTGTACACCCTGCAGCAGCTCACCATACATCGCCTCTCCGATGAGGTAGCGCAGCGTGGCCCAGGGGATGGCGTCCTCGCTGCTGCTGTTGCCGCTGCCCAGTGCCTTGCCCAGGTAGGTGTTGATGAGCGCCAGGCTGATGCGGAAATCAGTCTCGTTGAAGTCGTACGGCACGTTCCACCCCAGCTTGCCGTATTTGCGACGCTCCTGCGCACAGCAGCAGCAGCAGCAGCAGCAGCAGCACACAGCAGCAAAGATAAACAAGACATTCACCTGTACCACTGCAACATGGAATGCTTCCCAATACATTAGCAGTCGACCAGACATGCGAGATCCACCACAAATTGCATGCAAGCACACGACCAGCCAGCCTACAAGCTGCCCTGCTTGCCGCACTGCTGCTGCGTGCCGCACTGCCGCGCACCTGCACCACCGCGTGGAAGAAGCCCAGCACGTACACCAGCGGCCTGAAGGCGGGGTGCCTGCAGTCCGCCAGCAGCTCCTCGCTGATCTTGCTGTAGCTCTGGCGCAGGTTGAGCTTCAGCCCGTTAGGAGGCTCCGTCACAACCTGCAGCAGGCGCACGCAAGTATCAATATCTCCTCAGCATGCTTGCATTCACGAGCCAGCGCAAGGTTAGCAGCATGCCAGCACAGTATCCAATGATGTGCAGGTGTGCAGATCTGCCGCACCTTGAGGCTGCGCTGCAGCACGCCCAGCGGGAATTTGTCGGTGGGCTCGCTGGTCAGCCACAGCCGGAAGTCCTTGTGCGGCTTCTGCAGCCGCTCCAGGATCTTCTCCAGCGTCTTGAGCCAGCGCGGCAGCAGGTGGCAGTTCTGCAGCATCACCCACAGCCCCCGTGCTGCTCCTGCCTCAATGAGCTCTGCGGCCTTGGGCCCCATGCCCTGGCCCAGCGCCATGTACTTGAGCTTGCCGCCAGGCTTGAAGCCCAGCTCCTCGCCCAGCCTGGAGGGTGGCAGTAGCAGCAAGATCATAACGACATTAGTGGGTTGGATGGTAACACAGACAACCGTGATGGTACATATGCTAGTAGTGGAATGATGTGATGAGAGCAGATGGTTACACGGCAGCAGGAGCAGGGTACAGCCAGTCCACACACATGCAGCAACCGCAACCCTTGAATGACAGCAGACACCTGGGGCAGGTGCGGCGAACCCAGCCCCCTTGTTCACTCACCTGAAGACGTCAAATGCGGGGTCAGCGCCTGGCGACAGCACAAACACCACAGGCGTCGTCTCGCTGCTCTGCTTGAAGATCACATTGTAGTCCAGCACCGGAGGCGTCACAAAGCGCTCGCCAAGCGTGGCCATCACAAAGTGAGTGATGGCCACTGTCACGCGGTCCACCCTCAGGCAGCGCAGCAGCAGCAGCACCTCAAACTGGCTAAGCTTGCTGCTGTAGCCGTTGGGCAGCGGGGCAGTCTCTGGCGCCTCGCGCTCGTAGTAGGTCTGCCACGCCGCCTCGTCAGCTGTGATGTCATCCGCGACACCACACAGCGGGTGCTGGCCACCTGGAAGTAGAGAATCATCACGCCATCGTCGCTGTGTCAGTTTGCTGCCAGAGCAGTCCTTGCTAAAGAAGCATGGAATGTCAGTCATTTGCTGTGCATGTTGCTACGTTCTCAACTTGACAAACTGCACACATACCAATGCAAAGCTGCCAGTTGCAGAGCTGTCAGAGGCGGCACCTTGTGAAGTATGACATTGCAATAAGCTAGCTGTACACTACACAGGACTGCTGCGCACCTCCTGGTGTCTGCTTAGCTGCCGCCAGCTCTGTAAGTCGCATGAGGTCCTGCCAGCCCTGCACTGGCAGCCAGTCGTGCGGCTTCCTGCGTGGATGCTTCTCCAGGGAGAGGTTGCCCCGCAAGAAGAAGTCAAGGAACTGCAGCAGCAGGCAGCAGCAGCAGCAGCAGCAAGCAGCAGCGGAATCAAGCACATGCCAGTCACACACAGGTGAGGAATTGCCAAGCGAATCTGCCTGTGGACTGCAAGATGTTTGCTGCTGCAACCCTTTTGTTAGCGTTGATTGCAGTGAAAGGAAGCAGCCAGACGCTGCAGGGCCGAGGTTGCTTGCTGATGCACTTACCTGCGGGTCCAGGGGTGCCGGGCCTGCCTCCAGAATTTTGGCAGCCATCTGGAAGCTGAACATGAGCTTGTGCTTCTCAAACAGCCCCAGGCAGGTGTAGCCATACACGTCAGCTGTCAGGGTGTCAATGATGGAACGAAGCCGCCCATCAAGGGACGCCTCGCGCTTGCTGCTGGCAAGCGACTGCAATGCACACAGATACACAAGGTGATTAACAGGCTGCATATGCTGTGCTACTTCCTGTAGTGCTGCTCTTTGCATGTGTTGCAGGAACAGGTGTTAGTCAGGCGTGCACAACACGTAGCGCCCTACCATGGCACTGCGTAGTCATGACGGCCAGCCAGCACCCTGGCCATGTAGCCGTAGTACCCACCTGGTTAAAGACCTTGAGGAAGGCCCCAAGGCTGTACTCATACATGTTGTTCACCGCGCTCAGGCTGGCCATCACAAAGAACAGCACTGCACCGCGCACAGCCACGGGGCTGTAGCGCACGCGCGCCTCCTCAATCTCCTGTGCAGTGACCTTAGCTGCCGCCAGTTTCTGGCTGATCTCCACGGCCTTCTCCTTTGCTGATTCAAGCGTGGAGATGAGCTCTTGGTTGTCAAGGATGTTGCCGGTGGCGTTGCTGAGCTCGCGCAGCAGCGTGTCCTCCAGCTTCTTGAGCAGCGCCTTGTTGGTAGACATGTCAGCGACCAGGCCAGCTCTGCAAGAACACATAGCAAGCGAGGAACAATCACACCATGGCTTGCAACAGTTCGCAGATGCATGCCCGTCTGCTGGTTGCTACTGTACTGGCTGTGCTCTTTACTGGTGACCAGCAATGCACGTGTCGATGTGCATCCAGCTGGTGCGCTGCCTCTGCACTAGCAAAGCTGCACGTCTCTTCTCCTCCCCCCCTCAAACCAGCTGCGCCCTCACCTGGCCTCCTCCAGGTCAGCCCTCTCATGCGCCACCGTCACGCCCAGCAGCTGCTCTGCCAGGCCCTGCTGTGTGAGGCCGTAGTTGATGATGCTGGTCTTGCTGGACACCTCGGGGCCGTAGTGCGGGTTGGACAGCTTGCTGGTCAGGTACAGCCGGAAGTTGGGGTCCCACTCCACCTCCTTGTCGCCCAGCTGGATCACCTGCACAGGGTACCAGCAATTTCTCAATGAATACTGGCGTGTGTTATATCCCCAGAGGTAACACCACGCAAGCCACGGCAGCGGTTACACAGGTTGTATGTGCCTCCTGCAAGCATAGCTCAGGGGCCAGCAGTGCCACTGCTGCGCAGTGCTCCAACCCCATGTGTCCCATCACTCACCCGCTTGCCGGTAGCACTCAGTGTAGTGCTGCGCTCCAGCACTGGGTCAATGACTGGGTCGATGTACTCGTCACAGCCCTCAAACAGGAAGGGGAAGCCGTACTGGATCGCCAGCTCCAGCTGCTTCAGGAAGTCAGGGTCGTGGAAGGTCTTGACCTGCCACAAGCAGCAAAACCAGCAACGTTGTCAGCAGTCACAGCAGCAGCATGGGCAGGGCATGGCTTTGCTGACACACGCACAGCAACGAACAAAGTTTGTCTTGCAGGAGGATGGCCACTGCAACTTGCAGGCCTGTGCCTGAAGCACAACACGTGCTCACAGCTGACCCAACCTGGTGGTTTTGACAAACCTACACTGCCCTTCCCTCACCTTGCCCTCCAGTTGCTTGCCCTCCCTGCGCTTGATCCACGCCACAGCTTGCATCTGAGGGTCGATACACAGCGGCCAGCGCGCAGCGCGCGTGGTCAGCAGCCCATTCTGCACGCTAAGCTCATCGCCAGGCAGCCCCTCACTGGCCCAGGCTGCCACCTCCACATCATTGGTCATGATGGACTCCAGCTTGAAGGGCTGGCTGAGAGGCACTTTGCGTGACAGCAGGTCAGACTGCCACAGCCCGTACACCATGGAGGAGCGGTACTTGTAGGTGAAGGCACCTGCGAATGCACACAACACACAGCGTTGCATGTTAGCCTGCTGATGCCAGCATGATCTCCTGTGTGATGGGCTTATCCCAGGCAGCAGCTGCAGCACTGTCCTGCAAGCAGGCTGTGACCAACACAGTACTGACATGTGCTAGGCATGGTTCATCCTGCCATGTGCGTTGTCTCACCTGTGTAGCTGAGGAATGATGAGCACAGCAGGCAGTCTCCCACCAGCTGCTCCCTGGCTGCTTCAAGGGCCTTGATGTCGGCTGCCCAGCGCTCCTTCTCACTGCCCAGGCCAGCAATCAGCCGCTCTGCTGCCAGCAATCGCCGCTCCATCAGGTCTGCTTTAGCACGCAGATCCTGTGGCAGACAGCGGTGGGCGAGGCAGGCAGCAGTAAGCACAGCAGCAGCTTTAGCCACACACCGGCAGGGAGCCTATGCATTACGCACGCGGAGTGTATAGTAACCTTGCAGGAGGGGCAGACTGCTGCTGCTGCTGCTGTCAGCTGCTGCATCCGTTGTCAGTGCCACCTACCTGTTGCTCTGACGTCTTGTCTGCAAACTGGCTGCGTAAGCTGGTCAGCTGTGCATTCAGCGCTGCCAGTTGGTCCTTGGTGTCTGCCAGGTCCTTCTGTGCCAGGCGCAAGTTCTTCTCCGCCTCTGCCACCTTTTTGCGCTTGGGCTCAACACCCTTGGCAACATTGTAGTAGTTCACCATGGCCAGCACCCACTTCAACAGGCCTGCATTCACAATATTGTAGTAGGGGGTGGGTCAGCTTTGTCCTGCCCTGCCAAATCATGGCGGCAACAGCTCACGGCTGCAATAGTCAGCTGCATCACCAGAGTGCACGGCTCTCAAAACATTCTCTGCCACCCTGACTGTGTAAGCAGCACTTCTACAGCAAGACACGCATTTCTGTGCAGCCGTACCTGCTCCTGCTGTTGATATGTTCCTGATGTTGTCATAAGTGAAGCTTGGGTCCTTCATGTACTCTGTCTTGACGCGCTTGACCTGCTTCTCTGTCAAGCCATCCTTGTCAAACTCAACAAGGCTCTTCAGGAAGCCAGGGTCTGTCATCATGCTCTTGGCACCAGCCCATGACACATCCTTCAGGTTCTTCAAGATGACAACACACTCGCACACCTGTTGTTGGCAGCACAAGTGGCGGTAGCAGCGCAGGAGGCAGCATGTGGAGTGAGTAACTCAGCTGCAGGAGCCCACGACAGACCGGGTTGTGGATCAGCAATGTGACTTGCAACACTGGCTGTCCCAGCTCACAGATGCAGCCGCTGCAAGCTCATCCAGAAAAAGGCACATCAGCGCATTGCACGCATTTGTGTACTCACCCTCTGTACAAGCACATGTGGCTTGGCAAAGCTGCGGATTTCTGTGATGTCATCCCTCTTCAGGTCGTTCAGCGCTGCAGCCGCCTCCTCAAGAGCAGGGATGGCCTCACTCAGCGCCTGCTCAGCCTCCTCCTTGTCTTGCGCAATCTGCAAGCTCTCCACCTGCAGGGCTGCCTCCTTTTCTTGTGCTGACTTCTGCTTGGTCTCTGCGTCTGCAGTGTTCACAGAAATCACCTGCAGGACACAAGCAGCCATGTGGTCAGTCACTGGACATTCACTACATGGATACGTGTTGTGTACACATCACAGGGCAGCTCATCTCACCTGCCTTTGCAATCGTGCCGGGCAAGTATCCTATTTTTCACAGGTTGTGTGTTTTGCCTAAAGTAATCTGTGCAAATGGCGCTTTTGCCTCACCTCAAGCAGTTGGTTGCACTCCTGCGTTGCTGCCTCCACCACCACCTTGGCCTGGCTGAGCTCCTTCTGCAGCACATCCACCTCAGCACTGGCCTGCACCAGCTTCGCCAGGCCGTTGGACAGGCGGCTGCTGGTGTCGGTGATCTCCTTGCGCTGGCCTGCCAGGCTGGTCTTGTAGTTGGTGATGAAGTCAAGGTAGTTCTTGGGCTGCAAGGAGCACAGAAAAAGCAGCGACAACATTACAGCGTGAGCTGATCACTGGTGCCACTCAAAAGAGCGCATCAAAGCATAGGGGCCTTGCTACGGTTGTGAGTGTTACACACAGCCACGCGCGAGCTTCAAGCAGCTGGCCAGGAGCGTTTGCATTGCCCAACAAAGCTCACCGTCACGTAGTTGTGGCGGCGCAGCTCCTCCGCAAACTGCGTGCTGAAGCGCCGCACGCTCTGGTGCACCAGCACCATGTGCTCCACAATGGACGGCCTCAGGCTGGCCGGCAGGTCCTCCGACTCCAAAAAGGCAGTGGCAACACTGGACAGAGCCTGCAGCAGCAGCGGCAATGCAGCAACACCACCCATGTTCAAGTTGTGCAGCACAACTGCAAAGCTGGCAAAAGTTCACCACACACGAGCAGAACTTAGTCAGCTCTCTGCGGCATGCTCAGGCCATGCTGCCAGCCCACCTGCTCAGGCCAGGGCTCGAACCAGTCAATCACAGTGTTGTTGACCAGCCCAGGGAAGTTCCTGCAGCGGCTGCGCAGCGCCTCGCCGACAGGGCTCATGGCCAGCACCACATGCAGGTTGGCCCTGCACTTCTCAACGTATGCAGCCCAGCACGCCTCCTTGCTGTCAGGCAGGCCCTTAGCAGTCACCTCGCTGCGGATGGAGCTGACCAGCCCCTCCTTCTCAGCATCATCATACAGTGCCGGCACCATGCCTGCACAGCCATAAAGTGCAGACAGCACCAGCGTGAGGCAGCCGGCATTTCAACACCTGCACTAGCATAGAGCCAGCAGCAACAACGGCCTGCTGCCACAATAGAGCACACCTTCAATGTGCAAGGTTGTCATCACCTGGCACCCGCAAGAATGCAACTAGCAAGCATGACTTTGGTCACTCGGCTCTGGTCTGGTTAACGCACCCGCGGTGAGCATGTTGTTGATGAGCTCCAAGAAGCCCTCATCCGCCACGTGGCTGTCCGTGAACAGGAACACCATGCGCTTGTCCTCAGCGCCCAGCATGCCATACAGCTTCTTCAGGTCCTCCCTGAAAGCCGCCTCGTCGTAGCCACGCGTCAGGCAGATCTCAAACACGCCGCAGCCAGCAGTGTAAGCAGCCAGCCGCGCCAAGCTCTGCTTGCCGCTGCCGCCAACGCCTACCAGCAGGCAGTGCCCCTGCGCGCATTCAGCAATCACGGTGTAGCTGTGAGTGCAGTGTGTTTGCTTGGGTAACTAATGCATTGCTGCGTTACTGCTGCTCGTGATATCGTGCAATACAAAGTTACCACATGTGCAGTTGTGCATGCTGCATCCAGCTAGTGTGCGTAGTACAAGTGGAGCATGTTCCAACTTACCAGCGGCAGCCGCAGTGTGCGCTGGATGCGTGTGAGGTGCTCCAGGGCGTCGTCAAAGAACACCAGCTGCATCGGCTTGTGCTTCTGGTTGTATGCAGCCAGCACGGACTCAAACAGCGGCTGGATGCTGCTGTAGCTGCCCACGTCCTCGTACAGCCGCAGCACTGCACCGCCTGGCGCTGTGTCGGGGTCTGCCAGCACGTTGCGGTAGTCGCCAAACAGGACGGGGTCCGCCATGACCTTGTCAGACGTGACAGCATACCTGCAAGCAAGCAGCAACAGCCAGAATGAGTTCACGCACATGTCCAAGTTTGAGCAGCGCCCAGTAACTTGCTGCAATCACATGACATTATACCTCATGTCAAGCCAGGCCTCTGTCCTGCCCAGCACCCACAATGCAGCAGCAAAGCTATGGTCGAAGCCTGGACAGACAACAAAACCACAATCAACCCTGCCTTTTGCAGTGCTGTCGCGCTCACCTGCGCTGCACCAGCTCTGCCACTTTGTCCTGCAGCACTGTCTTGTCCTCTGGTGAGATGAGGCGGTCATGGAAGACGCGCAGCACCTGCGACAACCAGCAACACCCACATGTAAATCCTTCCTTTCAAAACCATGGTCAGTCAATTGCTGATGTAGTGGTGCCGTTCACAAAGCCTTGGTGCAGTGTATTAGGTAAGAGCAGTATTGCCGGGCAGCTGGGTGTTACCACTAATTCGCCAGGCTAGCCCACCGCGCACCTCATTCCTCCAGAGCCTCAGGAACTGCCAGGGCTCCTGCACAACATCCGAGCATGACCTCAGCAGCCCTTCATACACCCTGCTCAGGTCCCGCAGGTTGAACACGTAGTGGAACCTGCTGGGTGTAGGCGGCAGCTTCTCCAGCACCGCATTGTACAGCTCCAGTGTGATGTCTGTCAGACTCTCGCCAACCATCTGGGTGATGTCGGAGTTGTTCAACCTCGCCAGGTGCTTGCTCAGGATTGCCTGCAGGCAGCGGGCACAACACAAAAGCCAGACAGTTTGTCAGTTGTTGCGGCAATCACATTGCACTCACAACGTCGGCACCAATGCCAAGTGCAGAAGACGCAGCTTCAAACCCCGAGCAGCAGCATGCACAAAACATCTGGAACCCCACCTGATAAATCGTTCTCAGGTTGTCATTTGACGGTGGCTGCACTTCAAAGGCCGAGAAAAGGCTGATAAAGCGAGGATCCACTGCGTTGCGTGCACCGCCAGGCGGCCCCATCGCTGCCACCAGCTGCACATCCTTGATGTTCCTCCAGCTCAGCTCCTTGCCCCTGTCATAGAAGCCCTTGCGCTCCACAAACATCTTAAGCAAGGCAATGGGCTGCTGCGTGCCGTAGGTGTCCACGCGCGGCATGTTCATGTCGTCAACAAACATGAGCAGGCGCTTGCCCATGGGAGGGCCATAAGTGTCCTGCGGCAGCAGAACAAGCAGCCACAAGAGCATGCTTTGTTGTAAAGGGACAGTTTTCATTTTACAAAATGTTGTATATGTGCAGTTGTACATGTGGCAATCTGCCACTTCCATCGCCAGAAGATGCAGACAATCCAACAAGCACGCATCCTTGTGCCTCTCAACATGTCACACAGCTGCTGGACAGCACACAACCATACCTACCTTGGTCCGCTTCTCTGTGGTGTCCTCAATGGCCCGCTGCACATCCAGGCTGCTGGTCCTGCTGCTGAAGTTCATGTTGAGGCTGATGCTGGCAGCAGCATCCAGGCTAGCCAGGAAGTTGGAGATGGTGACAGACTTTGAGGTGCCGGACTCTCCAATCAGCAGGCACGGGCTGCCAGAGCCCACAACGGTCCTGAGCAGCCAGGAGGTCCTGCAGGCAAACAACAACACAGCAACTTGGTGCTTCTGCATTGCGTTTTGCTGCTGTTGCTGACTCGTTGGGTGTTATCGGCACAGCTCACCAGGTGCAATAGCATAAGCTGCACCAGCCGCACACTGCTAGCAACCATATATCCCCGCTCCAGCACTGCAGTCCAACCTCCATGGTGCTCACCTAACCGTGTCTGCTGTTGACACCAGGATCTTGCTGAAATGGCCACTAACTGGCGGCACATACTCCGTCACGTAGCTCCTCCAGCTGCGCCAGCAGCCGTCAGCCACATCAAAGCAGTACTCGTACAGAGAGCGGGACGGCAGCTGGCTGCAGGAGACCCTGTCGGCGTCCACAGTGCCCAGCGCTGCCAGCTGCTTCATCAGAGCATCAAACCTGTCCCGCTCCTTGGCTTCTGGCCGCTGCACCAGCAGCGCACCAATGCTCCACACGCAGCAGAACACAAACAGCGCGTCCAGCACCTGCAGGCAGCCAGGGGTGTGCAAAATAACCCAGTAAGAGTCTGGCCTCAGCAACAGTTCTGCAGCTGAAGTATCAAGCACTCATGAAGACTGCACAGCGCCTTTGACCAGCACATTCAAGAGGCAAGCTGCTGTTATGTCAGCTGCTGGTGACCTTACCTGAGGATCCTGCATCTTGGGATGGTCAATGATGGTAGCATCCAGCAGCTTGCACAGCTGTGCAGCCATGTTCAAGTTTGTGTGCGGCACACTCTGCTGCGGGCGCTTGACCAGGTCATGCCCGTCCAGCCCTTCAGCCACCCACTCAATGGCTGGCACGGCATACTTGTCAATCAGCAGCTGCAGGGCCTCAGCCTCCCCGGGCCTGATGCGCGTGTTGAGCCAGCGCCAGAAGTAGGGCTTGTAGCCGAGGTTGCGGCTGTCAACATATACCATGCCACACCTGCAGCAGCACACAGAACCGCACACTATTAGGCAATAGCAGATTCCGGAGGGCTGCATAATTGCTCCGGCCCTTGCTGCGTCTGGCGATTAAAGCACGCTTGGCCACAAGCTAGCGCGCACCTCCCAAGCAAGCGCACCTGGAAATGGTGGCAGGGCTGGCATACTGCAGGTCTGCCACCTCAAACAGCAGCTTCACGTGGGGTTGCAAGCGGATGCGTTCGCCATTTGGCAGCGTGAGCAGCTTGTTGTCGTCCATCACACTGTTCATGTTCTCCACCCACACAGCATCAACATCGCCATCAAACACAATGTAGTGCGCCTCATCGCGCTCTGGCGGCAGCGGCCGATTTACCTCCCTGCAGAGACAGTATAGCAGCATATGTCACAATTTGAGAGAGGATAGTTACATGTGGGTCCTGGCACCATCTTGGATGGTATGAGCCACAACAGGTTGAACACAGGTCTGATACCAGAAAAGGAGAGTGAGCACCGTAAAACGCACACAATTTGGCTCCCACACAAGACGCACACAAGTTCAGTATGAACACACTTTGGCAACATGTTTCGCTTTCCACGTCTGCAGCAGTACATTTCACACTTCTGGCCCCGGCTGCAGCTGTCAGCTGCAGCTGCGTACATAGCATGCTGTTACCTGCTGCCACGGCTCATACCACACAGCTCACCTGAAGAGGTTGCTCAGCAGCCCATCTGTCCAGTCACGTGTGTCCTTGTCCAGCACACCATACAGCTCAGCGACCGTAATCGCCTTGGGGTTGAGCACATGCAGCGCAGTGCGCCTGCCCATAGAGGTCTGTGCGCGAGCCAGCGTGCTGAGAATGACGCTCTTGCCGCCGCCTGTCTGCCCCACCACCATGACAGTGTGGCGTGTCATCAGCACCTCATACAGCTGCACTACTTTGTCCACCTGGTCGCCAGCGCCTGCAAGCACCTGGTAGCCTGCTGCTGCCAGCTCTGCCTCAACCTGGTCGTTGAACTGGGGGTAACGCACGCGCGGGCAGTCCATTCCTGCCAATTGATACACAGCAGAGCAAGAACAAGGTCAGCCGTCGCAGCTGTCAAAACTACTTGCACCTTGTTGCTGCTGTGCACAAGCTGCTGTTGCTGTGATGCTGTGCTTTGGCATGCGGTTGTTGCAGCAGTGCGCAGGAAACCGGCCGCAACTGCGCACCTGGGAACAGGTCCCCAACCAGCCCCAGGAACAGCGGCACGTCATCATACACAAACTTGGGCAGGTTGGAGTCACGTAGTGCGCGCATCAGCACCAGCGCCTCGCTCATGTCTGGTGCGCCGCGCTTGAGGGCGCCCGCCATGACCAGCACACTCTTCAGCGCACGCAGCCCAAAGTCGTAGTGGTGCTGCTTGGACAGCTGCTCACGCGCCAGCTTGTACAGCACTGTCATCTTCTTGGCCAGCACCTGCAGCAGCAATTCATTGCGAGTTACGCAACACATTTGTGCACTACGCGCCGATGTCTCGTTGCGTTCACCACGGCCGCAACTGTTGGGCGCCAGGCCGGATCCCCAGGCGCTGCTAACAGCTCCATCTCTTCTTCCAGGCGGGCTGCGCATACATACACATGTACAGCCGCACCTTGGCGGAGTCGAAGCCCTCGCTGAACAGCATGATTTCGCAGATCTGCTCCATGTCTGGCACCACCATGGTCACGGGCCTGAACAGCGCCTTGAGGTTGTCTGGCAGCTCCGTCCGGCCCGCGTAGCCGGGGTTCATGGTGATGAAGATGCCTGCGCGCGGGTCCAGCCGGATCTCGCGCCCCTCAAACTGGAAGCGGGTGAGGTCGTTCTTCAGCGCCTCTTGGATCTGCGCGCGGCATGATGATTGTTTGAGCATGCATTGCGGAGTTGAGGGGCTGCCCAGCTGCAGCGGCAGCAAAGCAAAACTACAGCACTGCAGGCGTACACCTCTGCACCGTGTTATGTACGCTGCACCTGCAAGTGTAGCACATCACATCAGCACATGGCATGCATCAGCAGCTGCTTGTATTAATCCACACCACTCAGGATGTCCCCTCGCACAACCGCCGCACCTGCTTGATCTGGCTGGACACCACGCTCAGCACCTCCGCCTCGATGCGATTGAACTCGTCGAAACAGCCCCAGGCGCCGCACTGCACCAGGCCGCTGAAGATGCTGCCCATGGCCTTGTAGTCCAGGCCCTCGCCGCAGTTGAATACCACGCACTGCACGCCCATGGCCTTGGCCAGGTCCTTCACAGTCTCCGTCTTGCCTGCGGGCAAGTAAGCAGGTGGACAGGGTAGCTTGAAGTGGCTGGTACAGCAAGACAGCAGAACATAGTCATTCACAGCAAGCAACCCATTCTCACATCACAGAATACTTACAGGCTTCCCATAAATCGCTTCCAGGGCACATGCTTGATGCACTGCATTGGAAACAGTGCCGCGCAAACAAGAAGGCCATGCATGCATTACACAGACTACAACACACCTGTGCCAGCAGGTCCGGCTGGTGCTCCTCCCAGCCTGTAAGTCATGGCTGTCGTCAGCGTCATGTAGCAGCGGTCAGTGAGTGCTGTGATGACGAGGCGCCCGTTGAGCCCCATGTACTCATAGCCGTACCGGAACATGCCGCCGCACTGCCTGATGCTCAGGTCATCCTGCACAACAACAATCAGCAGCGCTGAGTGCATGTGGAAGTGAAACCTAGCTGGCTATTGTATGAACACACCCTACCACTGCCACACATAATCAAGCTATTGCTCACAAAGACACAGCACTTCCTTTTGGGAGATCTTCAGGCAGGTGCCCAAGCTGCTTCAACTGCTGGGCATGCGCTCACCATTGCCTTGTCCCAGTAGAACCGCAACTGGCTCTCCCATGCAAACTCGCGGGCGTCCATGATGCTGTCGCGGACAAAGGTGTCAATTACGTCCCGCCCGTGCACATCAGTGATGATGAGCGTGTTGACCTTGCGGCGCGTGTCAGGTGTCAGCTCCTTGCGCACCTGCATTGCATGTAGGCAGCAGGCAGTCAGGCACACACGCTGCCAGCCAAAAGCAGGCAAGGCAAGCACAGCAAGACATGACCTCACACACCAGCCTGATCCTGCAACCACTGCACAAATAACATTGTGCAGCACATGCACAGGCTTACAAGAGTGCCAACCGCACTCACCATGCCTGTCAGCTGGCTGAGCTGGTCCGTGAGCTTTGCTGCATAGGTCTTCATGGCGTGCTTGTCGCCCTCCCTGACACGCCTGAAGCTGTCCTCCGTCTCCCAGGTCCACCACACCTGGCTGCCAGCCAGCGTCACCATGCCCAGGCAATCCACAATCCACTTGGCGCGCGGCGTACGGGCGTAGTTCCACACACCTGCATGCAATGAAAGTGCAAGCATCGCGCTGGTGGTGAGCGGAGCCATTCAAGCTGCTCAACCTAAGAGCTCGGCTACCTGTATGCCAGCTAATGTGGACAAATGCAGTTGTTGATTGCTACATTGCTGAGGCGTAACTGTGGCGTCAATTAAATTGATGGCTGGTTGGCCTTGATGCAACGCAATCGCAGTGAACACAGTGCGGCCTGCTGCCAGCGCACTGCTCACCCTCCTTCATCACCACAGCCAGGGTGCGCCGCATTTCAGCCTCCACGCCAGTCATCCACACCTCCACGGCGCCCTCAACCGGCACCTGGCTGCGGAACGCGAAGCCCTCGCCCTCGCTGGAGGTCATGCCAACGATGCTCTTGTTGCCGCGGCCAAACTTCAGCGCTGCAGCAGCAAGTGGGGGTAGCACACACGCACAACTTAACGGCAAGGGTGACTGCGCATATGAATGTGCTCAAAACTGCAGGCAGCGCAAGCACTACGCCTATGTCGTGATTAGGCCAGCATCACCCAAATACAGCGCGCACCTGCGCAGTTGTCAAACAACTTCAGCATGTGCTCCTGGACGCTGGTGGGATCTGACGTGCCCAGTATGGCCAGCAGCTCGTCATCACTGATGAAGTAGAAGCGTGGGAAGGCGCAGCGCTTGGTGTCCAAGTACTCGCTCAGGCTCTTCTGGCACACCTCAAGCTGCTCAGACAGCGTGCGCAGCTGGTCAAGCCTGCAGGGCACGTTGACACCAGGCAATGGCTTACTCCAACAAACCAAGCACGTCATGCAAGCAGGTGATGGTGCGGTTACACCTGTTGGCAGTGTATGTGCATGCGCAGGACCCGGTGGGTTCTGCCCTGCTGCCTAACTGAGGCCATAACACTCACGCACCTGCCGTCAATGCTGCATGCATCCAGCACAGTCGTGTTCTTTGCTGTGTCGGCCATTATCTTCAGCCAGGCCTTGTCGATGGTGTCAAAGCGCTTGGCCTCCTGAGGCAGCTGGTTGCGGATGTCATCGCTGCCGATGAAGATGCTCTCAAGGTACATCCACTTGCGCTGCACCAGCATCCACACCTGCAGCGGCATGACAGGAAGTGCATGCAGTGAGGCCTCCGGCACTTCAAACAAGCAGATGGGAGCTGAAAAACAAGCAGGAAATGCTTGCTATTTTCAGTTATCCTCCAAGTGCCCGCTGCACCTTTTCCTGTTGGGGCCGCTGCGTTCACAAAGCATCTGATGTTCACTCACCTCAATGCACTCCCCAATCAGCGACAGCCGCTGCTCCCACAGCCGCACTTCATCGGCAAAGGGCCGCACGTGTGGGCTAGCCATCATGGACTGCAGGTTGAGGCCCATGTCCTCCAGCAGCAGCGTCACCTCCTCAACACCCTTGAGCACCCAGCCCCTGTCAGCACCGTTCTGCACAGGCAGCAACAGCAAAATCGGTCAGCATGACACACGGTAAGCAGTTGATGGCACCAACATGCTGGGGTGCAGGCGCTGAGCGACACACGTGGTGTAGGACAAGTAAGTGCGTAATAATCGCCTGCTGTACCTTGGCACAGCTCCATCCCGCCCCCTGCCTGCCAGCAGCCACCTACCGTTGTGTACTTGTGCAGGTCGAAGCGCTGCTCCTTCCACGACTCCGCCAGCTTCTTGAGCTCGTTCTCAATGGTGAGCTCCTTGAGGGCGCTGGAGGTGACCTTGGCGATGTCCTCCTTGTACTTGTGCAATTGCATGGCGAACATGTTGGCCAGCGTGAAGGTCTTGGGGTCCAGGTCAAAGCTCTGGCCGGTCAGCGCCATCAGCTGCTTCCAGTGGCGCGGCCTGCGGGCACATCAACAGAAATTTAATCACTTGCTCGCTAGAAGCAAGTTGCGGGCATGTACAGTGACGCAACAAGCAGCAGGTGTGAATGGATGTCAAGCTATGCCATCAACAAGCAGCATAGCATCCAGACAACTGCGGCTACATCACACCTTAATGACTCGCTCATCAGCTCCTTCATCAGCGGCAAGCTGTCAGCAAAGCCCGCAATCTCTGCCTGCACCAGGCCAAACACCGGCATGTCCTCCAGGCCCTTGAGCTTCTTGAGCTTTGTTGCAACCGCCTGCACTCCGTTCATCATGTTGCCTATGTCCAGCTCGCTCCACAGCATGTTACTGTACTGCCGCACTGCCTCGGCATGTTCGGCGTACACAGCATACACCTGTGCCAGCTTGCGCAGCTCAGACTCAACCTGCGGTCAAGAAAGGAGGGCACAGCATGTCAGCGGCATGGGAAAGGCCTTCCTAGCACAACAAGCCAGCAAGCTTCCCCTTGCAGCACACATCAGGTACGTTGTCCAGGCATGCATGGTTGCAGTTTTACATCCATAACTCAAATCCCCACATGTCTCAGGGGACGAGCTGCTCACCTTGGAGAGCAGCGGGTAGCTGGTGATGTCCATGTCAAATAGCTGCTCTGCCAGGCGCAGCTGCTCCCGCTGCTTGGCCAGGCCCTCCACCTCTCCCTGGAACACCTTCAGGGATTCCAGGCCAGCTGCCAGCTGCACAGTAGGCAATCCTGGGCCCTCACTGCGCACGCGAGCTTCAAGCTCCGCTGTCAGCGCAGCAAAGTCGGCGACCTGCAGCCAACACGCGGACAGATGTTGGCTTTGTGTGATTTGGTCGGTTCAACATCTGGCATGTGCGTTTCAAGTCCAGCCACCACAAGTGTGCAGGAACAGCATGCAAAGATCAGTGCGCATGCGTACGAGCATGGCAGACCTGGTCCCCGCATACAGAAACAGCAACTATGCAAACCAAGTGAACGCTGTGCGTTCAGCTCTACTACCCACCTGCTGCCGCGTGGTTTGTGAAAACTTGCGCTTCACACCATCCAGCTGCACATCAACTGCCTCAGCAGCAGCACACAGCTTGGCCCATTCCTGGGACAGCCTCGCTGCATCTGCCAGCTCAGCTGCTGCGGCTGCCTGCTCTGCTTCTGTGATGGCATACAGGAGTCGAGTGCGGTAACGCTCCTGCAGGTCACTGCACTGCAGCTCCATCTGCATGCCGCCAGACCTGCAGGGTTAACAATGCATGTGGGTTCAGTGGTGCCGCTAGCTGTTGCGCACATATATGCACCCTGTGGTGACCTGTACTTCACCCAACCCACGGCAGGCGCCAGCATAGGTTGATGGCAAGCCTTTAAAGGTAAGAGGCAGATTGCAATGTGGCAGGGCAGTATCACATCACGGCAGCACCCAGCGCCCAGCACGCACCTAATGGAGTTCACCACATGCAGCACACCCTTGAGCTGCTCCAGGTCTTCTGGCTGCTGCTGCAGCGCTGCATGATCGGCTGCCATGCGCTCCCTGACTCCATTCATGGCTGCGACATCCAGCTCCCGCATTGCAGCTGCCAGAGCACGCGTCCAGCTGCAGCACTCCTCGTGCACAGCAAGAGCCACTGCTGAGTTGCACACGCTGACGCAGCCAACGTCCACGTCGTGTGCAAGGCCCCAGAACAGGTTGGCTTGCTGCAAGGGCAAGGAAGGAAACACAGCATGTGTGTTTGCGAGCGTTGGCATAAGCTGAGGTGTAGGAAACTTATCTCAGGCCGTGCCACTGCACTTACTGTGTTGCGCGCATCGCAAAAGCACTTACATCATGGAGCATCTCTTGCCAGCCAGGCAGGCGCAGAGCCACGTGCACTCACCTTCTGGAACCTTGCAAAGCGCTCCTCAAAGGCAGACAGTGCCGGTGCCTTGGCCTTGAACTTGTCGAGCACCTGCGCCCTGTCAGACTTCCAGATGTCGCTGTACTTGCGCCAGCCCTCCACATGCCGGTTGAGCCGCGCTGCCACCTTATTGATGTCTTGGTGGATCTGGACAGCAGCGCCCATCACCTGCCGGCAATACAAACACACAAGCAAGCACCCATGCTGTCAGCCACGTCTGGTGTTTAAACCCACATGCTATGCAACCAAAGGCTACAACAAGCACAGGGTACAAAGAGGAATATTTCGGCCGATAGTTGATGGGGCATGTGTGTTACTTGGGCAGCTGTGCCAGCCGTTGCAACTCACCTGCTGCATGCGCAGCACCTCTGAGCTGAAGTGCATCACCACAGGGTCGCCGTCTGTGTCACCCTTGGCTCGCTGGTCAGGCATCTCCAGGCAGGTGCCATCCATCCAGCGCACAAACTCGCGGCAGCTCTCAGCCACGTTCTTGATGTATGCAGACAGCAGCTTGGAGACCTCCTTGACAGGCGGAGCGATCGCCACTTCGCTGTTCTGCAGAGAGGTTTTCAGCTGATGTAGCGCAGACAGGCAGCAGCGGCGACAGCAGTAGCAGCAGCAGGAGCTCATGTTCACCTATGCATCACCCCACATGTTCATGCATCCTGCTAAGGCGCCGCGAACACAGAATTAAACAAAGGGGCACTGTCACCTGACTTACGATCCCATCAAGCGCCCAGCAGTGCACATGCGCATGCTCACCTTGAACAGAGGCTTCTTGGCTGAGCTGAGCATGGCATGCAGCTTCTCCAGGGCCCGCAGCACCATGAGCACCAGCGCATTGAACACAGCCATCTCCCAGTAGCTGTAGTAGCCAGCCAGCTGTGGGGATTTGCCGGTGTTTGAGCCAGCCACAAGCTCCTCAACCTGCACATGCAGCAGGCAACGCACAGTCAGCAGCCAGCGCAAGCAATGATATGGCAACATGTTTGGTATTGAAGTGGCCACTGAACCCTGCTGCTTGCAGGAAGTATATCCTGCACAAAACACTGCCAGCTGCTCAACCCACCAGATTTGTAAAACATGCATGCACAGGAAGAGCACTGTTCTCAGCTATGTACATGTGTGCAGTCACTGTTCAACCACACACCATCTCCTCACCTTGCCCAGCAGCGGAGTTAGGCTGCGGTATCGCTGCACTGCTGACTCCACCACTGCTGCCCTGTGCTGCTCCATGTACTCGTAGAACTCCTGCAGCTCCATCACATCAGCACCTGCATGGAGCAGGTCACCACAAGGACACGTTGCGCAGGCTGTACAGGAGCCAGCATTCTGAGACGGCATCGCCCTCACAAACTGGCAAGCAACCAACTTACTGATGGAGCACCAATAGCACTTGGATTCGCCGTGCAGTATGGCTGTGCACTGCCTGGTCAAGCCAGCAGCACTGCCCGCCGTGCCTCACCTTCTGGCAGATCAGCCACCAGCTTTGCAGCCGCCAGCCCAGACACCAGCTTCTCCACAATCGCGCTGTTCTTCTGCACGCTGTGGTGCAGGCCCTGGAACTCCTGTATGGCCTTGCTGGTGGAGGCCACAAAGGCGTCGATGCCGCGGTTGTTCCAGTTGAGCCGCACCAGGCCGGGCTCTAGGCAGCTCTCCAGGTCCTGCAGACGTGTGCTCAGCAGGCTGGCCTCCACAGGGCTCAGCGCACCAGTCACCTGGGGCGGCAGCAGAGCAGCAGGAGTCCCCCAGTACCGACAGTTGGCGTGCGAATGTGGATGAGATGAGGACATTTGCACATTGGCACGCTAGTTGGCTGGCATGACCGTTGCAGTCGTCCGCCGCTGCCAAACTTGCAGCACAGCCCAAACAAGGTTGTTATTTGCAGGCAGCCTGTAGCTGTGGTGCAGCCAGCCCACCTTGTAGTACAGCTCAAGCAGCCACTCCAGGCGCTCCGTCCATGCCCTGTACTCATCCTCCTGCAGCGCTACCTGCAGCGCCAGCGGCGGGATGTTGAAGCCCTTGCGGTCCAGGTAGTGCGCCTCGCTCATCAGCACGCGCAGCTCCGGGTGGAAGTTGACCACCACAACACCTGGCACCAGCGCAGCACAGCAGACATCGGCAGTTAGAGTTGGGCTGGGTACTTTGCTGCGGTCGCAAGGAACCAGCTTGACCTGGCAGTATGACTGGCAAGATTGTACATACAAGGGTCGTGTCCAAACTGTTCAGATTGCACAACTTGAGTGCTGCACATTGCAAGCCCAAGCTTTGTTGATGCCGTGTACTGCAGCAGCCCTTACCTGTCTCAGGCTGCCGCACAAAGATTGGCTGCTTCAGGTGGCGCATGGCGATGTTGTCCACGTTCTCCCGCCAGCCCTGGAACCACTGCTTCTCAAACTCCATCATCTGCTTGGCCAGCGCCATGTAGCGCTCATGCACCTGCTGCCCCACTGGCATCTGCCGCCAGCTGCCCTCTGGCTCCACTGCCGTCAGCTTGGACATGGTCAACTTCACGCGGCTGAAGAGCTGGTGGCTCCAGTGGATGGCACCTGGGAATGCAGCCAGGAGGTGACTTGATGCACATCAACAATGTAGAAGCACACCATATTTCGTGACTTGATTGTCATCAGCAGGCATCAACAAGCAGTCAAAGCAGACGGAATGCAAGAGGCTTGGAGGTACCCACCTGCAACTGGTGGCTGGTTGCGTGTGAGGGGTGGGTTGCCTTTTGACCGGTCGAACATCTCCTGGGCAGCGATGATCTCCCGCAGGAACTGCTCCAAGATGTCAACCAGCTTGTTCATCATCTGCTGCTGGATGGCACCTCGGCTCTTGATGCTCTTGAAGTTCTGCAGTGCGCATGAGTGCATAGGGCATGTGACCAGCACAATGCAAAGCGTTTGCACATGTGCACCAGCACGGACGGCAACCACGTTCCATACATGCTGTCAGTGCAAGCTTTTGTAAGTGACCACAATGTAATGGACCTCATCTACTCCTAGCATGTTGCTGCTCGCCATGCAAAAGTGACAGCAGCAGCTTGAGCCAAACACGCACACACCAAACAGCAGCCTCACCTGCAGCAGCTCAAAGGCGCCCTCTGCACTCCTCAACTTCCTGAAGCTGGTGTCAATCAGCTCGCGCGTGGCTGCCTTCACCTTCTCGTTGTCTGCATAGAAGTGTGCGCGCAGCGCCTTCCACTGCGGCGCATGCACCTGGTCAAACACGTCAAACATGGCTGTCTCCACAGGCTCCACCATCAGCTGCACGTGCTCAATCACGTCATCAATGCCCTTGGTGTCGCCTGCAGCAGCACAGTGCAATGCATAACAGGATTGCTGAGGCCTGCTGCGCAGAAGGTGAAGCAGCCGCAAGTCAATGCCAATGCGTGCAACTCGCATGTCGGGTTCTTCCGAGGCGCACAGGCTGGCACAGCAACTACAGGTAAAGAGGACCAGCTAAAGGTTCCGCACCTGTCACTGCCTTGAGCTCTGGCCCCAGGAACTTGAAGAAGTCGTCCACAATCTCCACCATCTCGCTCAGGTGCCCGCAGACCTCAGCCATGTAGTTGCTGCGTGCAAACAGCGTGGCCTTGCTGAACTCCCAGCGCGCATCCCGGCCTGAGGTCTCAATCTTCTCACGGACCTGCAGCCACCGCGTTAACACACAAATCAAAAAAAGCTGTGTTGCACACATGCATGCAGCAGAGCACAAACAGACCCTAAGAAGGACCCTCATGCAGCGCTGCTATCCCTTCAACTCAACTTTGGCGGGGCTTACAATGTTGTGTTGTCCTAAAGCTGCTGATTCACCCAGGGAGAAGGCAGCAGAGATATATCTAACGCTGGCTTGCCAAGACTGCAAATTCAGTCTTGTGATGGCTGCAACTCCAACCCTAATCACGTTGGACAACCAGCTGTTGAGATACCCACCTGCATGTATGTGGACTGCCAGCTCTCCAGCACCGCCTTGCTCACACGCAGCAGCTCAATTGCTTCTGCTGCAGGCATGCGGAACAGCTGGTGCAGCATAACCGCGCCATCCACCCTGTCACACAGCTCTGTGGCGATGCGCGCGAACAGCGCCCCCATGCGCGCATCATCGCTGTAATGCCGGCTGATGATCCACACCATGCGCAGTGCGTTCATCAGCGGCGGCAGCGTGTCAAGAATGCCAGCTAGCGGCCCGCTGCTGACGCTGCGGAAGTGGCGCTCCAGAGTGGTCAGGAACTTCACGTTGTCACGTGCCTGCAGCAGCCAGAAACCACACAACAGACGGTAGCGTGACAACATCCATCTGCAAACCACCTCATGCAAACACAAGCTGCCAGGTTTCACCAGACACCACATTGTATGTGCCTTGCTGAAGCGTGCTACACTGCAAGGGTTACCTTTGAGCATCAGCTGGTGCCAAACTCAAAGTATTGCAGGTTGCATCAGCATGTCAGGTCTTGCAGGAAGCTTGGCATAGCGCAACCAGATTCTTGCTGTCTTGCGACAGGGATACCACCCCGGCTTTGCAGCCCTGCTCGCTATGCACCGTTGCTGCTCACCTCGTGCACCAGCTTGCCCAGCTCTGCCATCTGGCCCTTGAAAGCTGCCATGAGGTTCCTGTCATCACTGCCTGCCTCCACCACCTCAATGATATCTGCTGCTGCTCGCATGCTGAGCTGCTCCCACAGGCCCGACAGCACAGCGCTGCGTGCACGCCAGAAGTCAATTTCGGCAAGCGGCCCCTTGCCCTGCGGCCGCTTCTCTGACTCCCTCTGCATGACGTCTGACAGCGTGCTGGACCACTCTGCAACTGTCTCCTCAAACGTGTGGATGACATCAGGGTCCTTGCATGCTGCCGCGACAGAGGTGATTGTAACAGCAGGCATTGGCAACGCCACATCGCCTGTCAGCTGCTGCAGCGCCTGCTTTATGTGAGCCAGGTACTTCTGCATGTTGCCCAGCAGCTCACGGGGCCTGCCGCTGCTGGTGCCTGCGCTGCCTGGTGCTGTGCCCAGTGGCAGTGCCCCAACGCCTGCAGGGTCTGCCGTGCCGACCTGCTTGCTGAGCAACGGCAGGAACACCTCTGACAGCACCTGCAGCAAGCAAAACACCACAGCAGGTCAACGTGTTGTGCATAGGGTACACTGCTGTATGCACTGTGCAGGACATTATGGCTGATGCCCCAGTACAGCTGCTGCATGCTTGTCTGGTGCAGAGGCCAACAGCAAAACGCATGAACAATTGCAGTCTGTTGAACATCAGCTGCGTCAGGGCTGCTCAAACGACGCCTGCGGCAGACTGCCAGCGCACCTGCTCCAGTGACCTAAGCGATGGCGCCTGAGTGAGCACGCCGCAATCCAACAGCTCTGCCAGGCCCTCATCTGGCATAGGCCCTGGGCACGACCGGACGCAATAGAACGTCCTGCACAATCACACACGTAGAGGCCGGAAGTTGAACGGCAATTGCTTTACAAATGTAGCCGTGTAGGCTTGAACCATGCGCCAGGCCATGCACAGCATTGCTGATACGAGAAATTGCACTAAACACACAAGCATGTGACCAAGCTGCAGCAAACAGCCCACCTGCAGCCTGCGTGCTCTGCTGGCACATGCCCAAGAAACAGCTTGAGACCAACAGGATGCTCCAGCGGCTGCTTCTGCTGCTGCTGCTGTTCATGCGGCTGCTGTTGCTCTGGCAGCTGCCCCTGCTGTTCCTGTGGCCCCTGCAGGCTCTGCTGGCCGTCCTGCTGGATGTCTTTGCCATCTACATCTTGCTGCTGCGTAGGCGGCTGATGCAGTGCATCATCTGCAGCCTGCTGCTGCTGGTGCTGCTGGTGCTGGGATTCATTGCTGCTTTCGTGTGCTTCTTGCGCCTGCTGTGTTGTGCCATCACTGCTGCTTGCCTCAGGCTGCTCCGTTTGAGCATCTGCTGGTAGGCTGCTGGCATCTGTTTCGCCTGCTCCTGCAAGGCATGGGACAATTCAGTGAATTGCACATAGTATTTGGATGGGTTGCAAGCTGCCAAGGCTGCACGCGTCAGGCATCAGCAAGCAAACTCACCCTGCAGTCCTGCATCCTCAGCAGCTAGCTGGCCTGGTGATCCATCGCTTGGTGCAGCTGGATCCCCTGAGCTATCTGACTGTGGTGCAGATGTTTGTTCCTCCCTGTAAAATTATTAACAGCGGCAGCAGGACTGTGCTTCAGTTGGTGCCAGAACGTCAGGGCATCAGCCATAAAGCATTGCCATCAGCCAAAATTTGCCAGAACGTCACGTTATCTCAGGGTAGCGTGTGCTGGTGTGCTGCGCTCAACAGCAAAAGCTGCAATCTTACCTTTTTGCTGCTTTTGTTGCCACAGCTGCAGCATCCTGATGATCCAAACAGATCAGAAGTGCAGACGAGCCTGCAGTGTGATACTATGGGTCAGGCTGGCACGTTGCCAGGCTATTAAGCTACTCGGCAGCTCCAAAGCTAGTTAGCGCACCTTCTCCATCAAAAAACTGCTGCAGAGAGGCTGCTACCTCCTGGCTTGCCAACAGGGGGCCCAGGGAGTCCCTGCTGATGTTGAGAGTGCTGCTGGCCAGGTTTTGAATGTACTGCAGCCTCGCATCGTTCGCATCTACAGCCATCTCTGATAAGTACTGTATTTCTTGGCTGTGATGCGCTAATGTGGCACATCGTGTTCAGACAGGCGTGGCATCAGATAGCTGACAGCTCTTCTCTCGTGAACGGCCGCAACAACGCCTGCATGTACTACCACCTTATCCCAATTTTGCTTCCTTTTGTACACCAACACAATCAACACTGCTGCTGACGTCTTACAGCGATCTTCCAAAACTGGTGCTTGGTCAAACCCTTGTTACATTTTACGCAACGCGCCTACGGCCACACTGACGCCTTCTCCATGATCTCAAAGCTTCACGATCAAAACGCATGATGCGCCTGTACAACAAGTTGCTTGCGGCTTACCAGTTGACAAGCAAGCAGGCTGCCACACAGGATTGCAGCTGCTGCTTCAACTGCAAGCAATATGAGCATGCTCTCTGTCCAGGCCCCAAGCACCAACACTGAATCTTCAGCGTAATCCTCGCACTCTGCACAATGCCTGACAGTTCGCTGATGCATCACCATGCCATCTCAACACCAAAGACCCCCATGCAGTAGGTACAGGACAGAGACAAGACATCACGTGCAGGGCCAGTGTCTTCAGGCCACAAACGGTCGGCTACACACCAGCTACACAAGAACCAGCTAAGCAATACCCTTTAGAGTATCAAAACTCGTCAGGCACCTGCACAGGATGTGACTTGCCCTGCCAGTGGGCCTTGATCCCTCCACAGGCTTCGCTGCTGCTGCCCTCTGCTGCTGGTTGTGTTGCTGCGGAGAGCGGAGGCCCACTGTTACTGGTGGCTGCTGCTGGTGCTGCTTCTACCGTGCCCTCCTGCTCTGCAGCCACAGCGCTCACATCAGTGCCATGCTGCTGTGGCTCCACATCAGCAGCTGAGCTTGGGGCAAACGGGTTGGCTGACATGCCATTGTCTGCTCCAGCATCAGCAGCATCAGCAGCCGCTGCACCAGCACCAGCTGCTGCAGCGTCACTGCCAGCCGCTGCTGGAGCTGCAACTGCATCCTGACTGTCTGCTGCTGCGGCAGCCTCCATGCCTCCCTCTGCTGCTGCCTCAGGTGTGGGTGCCACCTCTGCTGCTGCATCCTCTGCGGGTGCTGCGCTGATCACGTCCATCTGCTCCACCATCACCATGTCGTCAATGGGCGGTGAGGCAGCCGCTGCTGCATCGCCCTGCCATTCACCACCCACAGGCGGGCTGCCCTGCAGTGTGCTGGCTGTGAGTGCGCCCATCTCCTCGTCATCTGCCAGCAGCACTGCATCATCCTCCATGGAGCGCTCGCCTGGGATGTCAACCGCTGAGGAGGTGGCACCTGCAGCGCGCAGCAGGGGACGAGTGACAAACATCGCAGTAACACACAGTCAGCAACATTGCAATCGCTGTACAGTGGGGTCTGACAAAATTAGTGATTACTACACGTTAACAGTGCAGTGCAGATGCATGCATGCACAGTGCGCAAGCGCTGGTGGTGATGGCTCACCACCCATACATCCGTGTCTTGTGATCACCACATACCAAGCAAGACGCAAGAAGATGCTGCATCTGTGCAACACAGAAAAGAACACCATCAGCTTGCTGTCGTGGCAGTTACATACACACTTGCTGCAGCTGATGTAGCCCAGCCAGACTGCATGCCGCTCTCGCAGCACACGCACTGTAACAACCGCAGACCGCCACCTCAGTGCCCCGACAGCGCACCTGGGTGTGCCAGCAGGCTCCAGTTCCCGATGCCGCGCCCAGCGCCGCCCTCTTCACCCCCCGCAGCCCCCTCCTCCGCCCCGCCAGGCTGCTCGCCGGCCTCTGCTGCATCGCTCACGCCCAGCCCGGCCATGCCTGCAACCAGCATGTCTGCGTTGTAGGCGCCGCTGCCGCCGAAGCCGTCGCCCATGTCCTCACGGCTGGGCTCGTCCTCGTCATCATCCATGTCGTCCAGCACGCCGTAGCGGTGGTACATGCCTGGCGGCATGCCCTGGATCTGCTCCAGCGCGTCCATGTCGTTCTGCGCAGGGGAGTGCAGTGTGTGCAGAGGAGGCGGCAGCATGCAAGCGAACAGAACAGTCACGTTAGCAAAAGCAACAAATAGTGCATGCGTGTATCGCGCCAGAGCAGCAAGCGCACCGAGTTAAAGCTACAGATCAACAGCACAAGGGACCCTGCATGCATAGCACTACTGCCGCAACACATGCATCATGCTTCTTCCAAGGCTGCTTGCTGCTGCGCAACGCTGCACAACCGCGGCTGCTCACAACCACGTGCTGCTGGCAACTGCTGCAGCTCGGCAGTTGACCCCCGGCCCTCACCTGGAAATCATCCCCATCACTGTCCAGCTCCCCACCCTCTGTGCTGACAGGCCGCCCGCACTGCCAATGCATCACATCCTCCAGCTCCAGCCGCGGCCCCAGCTGCTGCTGCACAAACACCTGCCACTCCTCGCAGTCGCGCAGCGCGTCTGCAACCTCCTGCTGCTGCTGTGCCGCCTCCTGCAGCACCTGCCCGATGCGTGTGACATGGCCCAAGTAGCCAGCACGCAGCGGCCCCTTGCCTTCAAAGCCTGGCCGGGCCCGAGGCGTTACTGTCTCAGGCAGTCCTGCAAGCCAGGCCACCAGCTGGCACTCGCCAAAGATGTGCGCTGTCATGGTTGCGCTGCCGCGTCGCAGCGCCGCCACGAGCAGTGCATACATCTGGTGGTGCAGCAGGTTGTTGAAGGGGTACGCCAGGAACAGCGCCTGCACCAGCGGCAGCGCACGCGCGCTAATGATGGCGGCGTCCGCTGTGTCGCCGCCCACGCGCAGCAGCGCCGCCAGCAGCTCCACAATGCGCAGCCGCGCACGGCCCAGCGGCGGCGCCAGCACGCCATACGGCGTCTCCTGCGTCTCCACGCCAGCTGCCTGCGCCGCTGCCGCGTCGCTGCCCTCTGCTGCTGCATCGCCTGCGCCCTGCGCTTCCTCTGGCTGCTTTAGGTGCTCCATGAGCTGCGGGATGTACTGCAGCATGCTGGCAATGGCGTCGCTGTGCGGCCGCGAGCCGCCGCCAGCGCCCGACCCTGCAGACAGCGGCGACGAGCTGTCTGTACCGCTGCCGGCTGGCGCTGGAGGGCTGGCATCTGCCTGGCTGCGGCGCGGCTCCAGCAGCGCAGCACACACGTCCAGCGCTGTGACCAGCACCTTGCTGCCGGGTGCGAGTGCGCGGCTGAACAGCGCCGTCAGCGAGGACTGCTGCATGAGCTGCGTTGCTAGCGCGCTGGGCTGCGTGTGCGCGATGGCGGTGAGGATGTCTGCTGCATTGGACTGCACGTGCGCGCTGTACTGCGGGGCTAGGCGGTCCAGCAACATGCTGACCAGCGGCGTCTCTGCCAACCACTGCGTGTGCATGGGCAGGAAGATCATGCTGCTGTGATCGTCCGCGCCCACCAGCCGCTTGATGATGTCAGCGATGGATGTGGTGTCCACGTGCCTGATCAGCTTCTCCAAGATCTCATCGTTGTTGGAGAGGTGCTGCATCATCTCGTTGGTCTTGCGCAGCAGCAGCTGGCCCACGACGCGGCCGAAGTAGCCGGCAGCTTTGCAGGACAGCGGCGGCTCCTGCTCCAGCAGGCTGAACAGCAAGCCCAGCAGCTCCTCATCCTCAAGCAGTGTGTTGAAGACAGCCTCGACCTCACAGCAGAACACCTCACACGCGGTGAAGGGGTACCTGCGGTTGCAGAACAAGGCAGGGAAGCAGGAGCAGGGGCAGTGCGCACAGGATGGTACACATGCACAAGCACGGGATGCAGGCACCTACAGCAACCATATGTGAAAGCTCGCACATGAAGGAAACAGGCAGCACCAAGTCAGTCGCACAAAACGCCCGTGTGCTGCTGCAACAAGTCTGCCTGACCAGCATGCAAGCGACTGCATGGACATGCATGCGCGACTTGCAACACAGCAGCTTCTGCCGCCACTCGCCATACGCCACTGTGTCTTGTTCAAGGTGCAAACCCTGCAACGGCAGTGCTGCTGCCGGAAGCGCCATACACTGCAAGGGCATTGCTGTCCAGCGCCCCAAGAGTTTCACAACCTGTACAACTGCTGATACTCATATGATATGCATGCATGCACTACAGCAACGCCATAGGGTGTCTTGGACGCCCTGGAGTGCTGTCATCTTCACTTGCATCTGCCGCTGAGGCTGTGCTGCACCTGCTGCTGGCAGCTGCACACCTGTACTGCTTCTTGGGATCATCTGGATCATTCGGTGGCTCGATCAGGTACCTGCAGCAGCAACGCCAACATGGTGAGCATGGCCGGCCGATCCCTGTTGCCACTGCTGTTCAGCTGTGGTCTGCTGCAGTGATCCTCACCGTAACAACTGCTCCACGGTCTTCTTTTCTCGCAGGCTGCAAAAAAAAAAAGAAACCGTCAGTATCTTGTGCCGCTGCAATGCGGTGCAACAGTGGTGGTTGCAGCTGCCACAACCGTGCGGCGCTGGTTGTACTGCACTTACAAAGTGATGAGCCTCCCGTTCAAGGACTTGCACTCTTGGATTATGTCATCTTCGTCCAACAGCTCCTCTAAATTGTACTCTTCCTTGTCAAGTATTTGCTGCAGGGAAGAAAGAGGGCGTGTACAGCCCAGGCTCAGACGCTGCTCCCTGAACAGATTTCTACTGCTGCTGCTCAGCTGATGGCCCTGTGCAACGCCATACCTCTATAGGAGAAGGCTGGGAGAAACCAGCTACTTTCCAAAAAGCCATCAGACTCCTGGCTGCTTAGCTAAAGTCTATATCTGGAGTGGTGGAGGACTAGGATTGCCGTGCATACGGTCACGGCCCCTGCCCTGCTCTGCCGTCTAGCCGATAACGCGTGGTATAGCGCATGATGTGATCACCGATTCTGGCAAACTGTACAGCGCGAGACGTTGGTGTTCTGAGAGGAACTGTGTCTGGGGGTTGAGCTGAGGCAGACGTGCAGACTGCTGCAAGCTGTTATGCAACTTAATGATAAGCGTTCCTCACCGTAGTAGCAGAGTTCAGCAGTTCTTGCTCAGCCTGAAGCCGTCCCCAAGGGCACGAGCAAAGTATGACAATGACACAAAGGCAGCAGCAACCGTTCAGAATGTCTGATCCCGATAAACAGCTGTATTGCTGAAAGTGATTGTTTTGGTGGCCAGCCATCACTTGATACTATGGCTGTTCCGGACGAGCAGCGCTACAGTGGCACTACCTTTGCTGTTCAGGAAGAAGACCACACTCTTGCCAACACTCTGAGGTTCTTTTTAAACAAGAAGTAAGTGTGTATGCCACGAGCAGCTTGCCGTGGGCTGTGACGTGCAGTTGCTGCTGCTGTTGCTGCCAGCAGCCTGACTGCTGCCAGGGGCCGCCAAAGAGTGCCACCTGATGCTTAGTTTGCTGCTGCTACTCTTCCTGCAGCCCTCAGGTCACGTTCTGCGGCTACAGCATCCCACACCCGACAGAGGATGCAGTGAACATCAGAGTACAAACAACAGGTGCGTGCCAGGCTGCATGGCAGGCTGACCTAGCTGGCCACACTAAGCAGCAGCTGAGACACTCAGCCCTGTCACCTATGTGCTGCATCTTGGCATGAAGTCAATGCTGTGAGCCAGCAAGCGCCATGTGGTTGTTGTGAGCAGGACATACAAGCGGCAGCCGGTCCGTGACGCTTGCTGTTGCTGTGCTGCCTGTCGTGTATCCCTGCAGGCGAAGTTACTGCATCGCAGGCACTTGTTGGTGCCTGCGAGGAGTGCGCCAAAGTGTGCAGGCACACCAGGGCTGTCTTCGACAATGCACTAGATCGGTTCAAGCAGCAGAACCCAACCCAAGGGCAGTGACAACAGCAGAGGCAGAGGCATACAACGCAGCAGCAGCAGCAGCAGTAGCAGCAGCAGCAGCGCTTTGTTGCAGTGCAGCTGCACAATGCAGCGGGGCCATGGTCATTAATATGGCATACCATTGGCAGGCCACTGGCAGCAGCAGGCCCTGCAGCCAGGCTGGCCATGCAGCTGTGACGGCACAGCGGGGACGTCCTGTCACACGACTGTTTTTTGGTATTTTGCACCCATGCGTTTCTATTGATTTGGTGGGGGTTTGATAGCGCTTCTGTGGCATGACAACATCATGCAGTGCCACCTTACGCAGCGATGTCCTGGGGCTGCTGAACAAGCAGCTAGGTGGCACGGCCAGCGCCTCCCCATGGCTTTATTCCTGGCTACTTTAAATGCCTCCAGGTGTGTGGCGCTGCACTTACACTACATCCATTGTTACTACACTTCTGTGCAGAGAGTGTGCGCATGTGTAGCAGGCTGGATAATGCACTGCAGCTGTCAAGGGCCATATATCGGTGATTGCACACCTTTGGACGCTGTGTTCCTGTGTTTTGCGGGCGGCACGTCACAATTAGCTGTAGTCCGTTCCGAGTACGCGCTAGTGAGCGTTTGCAACAGTGAATTCTGCACTGGCGACTATCGGTTCCTGCGCAGGCCTAGGCCTAGAGCAGGGCCTAGGTTCTGGTAAGGCTTGGCTGATACGTGCTTACGCTTTTGCAGCTGTCAGGGCATGTTGCCAACATGGTTGCCAGTGGTTCCAAAGTCATGTGATGCGCATCACAGCATGCTGTCATGCCGTTCATGGGCCAGAGGATTGGCATGGTGCTGGAGCTCCGTGCAAAGTGGAGAAGGTGTTCTTTTGTGGGTTACATGGCTGAGGTCCGAGCGCAGCGCTCGCCTGTCGTAGGTGTTGAAGTGCAGCCGGGTGCTTTGCACTGCTGTGCGCGCTGTGACAGTGTTGCCCAAGGTGACACCTGTGGTCAGCTGCAGCAACTGGGCAACAGCACCTGTGTGGCTGCTGCACAGCGTCCCTGCCAGTGCGCATTCTCAGCATGCAGTAACCTGCACTGCCGCTGCCGCATCTGCAAAACATGCTCGGCAGCCTGCTGAGCATGTTTGTAACTGCGCAGACAGCATGGATCTCAATCACAATAGCAGGTGTTGTGTCTCTTCTAATGGGGATTTGGCAGCCTCTTGCCAAGGGTCAGTAAGCACACTCTGCAACTTCGTTCTGTTACACAGAATTTAAACCAAACAAGCTGAGGCCAAAACCAAGAAAAAGGTGCTGGAGCGCACTCACCACAGATTGCTGCTCACATACATACGTAACTAACCTCGACACAGTCACCTGCACTGTTTGCTGCAGCTGCACGACACTGTGCTGCGCTGCCCCGCCCTTGTGGAAGGTGAAACCCCTGCCTTCGCTGCACAAAACATCAGGACCGCATGTGCACCACTGCACAACTCCCCGACATCGAGTGCGCAACCAGCCACCAACAACAATCCTGCAGCCACACACTGGCTGCAATCTCTGATATTGGTGGCACCTAAGCTGTTGCTGACATATCCTGCTTCGCACAACACAACACTGCTGGCGTAAACCAAAAGACTGCCAGTCCAAAGACGGCCGAAGGACGGATGCGTCAAACAACACAGCTATCACACTTGACGGTCATACTACCTTGCTCCACACCAGCGTCAAGCTGCATCACAGCAAGCCTCGTGCACAACATTTCATTTGGGCATGGCACTGCAAAGCAAACGGCAAGGCCAGCCCAGGTATCAGGCCACAACAGGCACAGTAGCGTCAACGACGGCGCAATGCCACACAATAAACACGGCCGAGTGTGCTGCTTGGGCTTCTCCAGCCCGCTCACCCCAGATGCTCAAGAGCTGCGGCAATGAGCAAACACAAACAAACACCGCGCCGAATTGAATCCTTACACGACTCACTGAAAAGCTGAGCTGGCGCTTCACAACACATGGCTGCATGCGAGCACCAGCTGTTGTGTATCATGCAGCTGTTGTTGTGTACATGCATAACCAAAACCCACCGCAGTACTTAGTAGTAGGATGCGCTTGCCGCGCTCGCTGCAAGTCACACGAAGACTAAGAAAGAGAGTGAGCATCCATGAACCATCGCGGCGCACATGCTGCCAGCCTTCAGGAAATGCGCATGACACCATGTCAACGCACAACAGCCTCCTGGGAGTTGCTGCATCACACAACCTGCCGCAAGAGTCTGCACCCACCCAACAAACAGCATGGTGCTGGCTGTGTCACGCGGGCAGCCACGCTGCTAACGCCGACACAACAACACCACGAGCTGCAACGAAACGTGTAGAACATGCATGCAAAGTGAACCACCAACACAAAATCCCTGCCTGCTGATGAGCAGTACCAAAGGATGAATGGCCTTGAATGTGCCTTGAAAACCGTCAAATCAGCCGCAAGGGGCAGCTGCAACAGACGCTAGTCTATGTTCGGCCCCCGACACCCGGGTACCACCTGCCACGTATGAATCATGACTGCATGGGTCACGCATACGAGAATCCGGGTGCGAGTGCGCACAAATGCAATACATACAAGATACCCCGAGAGTGCTGCTATTAGACAATGCTGCTGCTTGAGCATGCGTGCAGAGACATGTTGCCATGTGCCTGGGGTCGCTGCTGTTGGCCGTGCGTGCTGTGGGGTAAACACCACAGCCACCTGGGTGTGGCTGCAGGCCCAGCATGCATCTGCTGCACATGCGCAGGCATTTGCCTGCAAGCATGGCGGCATGAGCAATCAAAAAGATATACAAAGCGGTGCTGCCACTGGCAGCTAAACCGCACATGGATGCTACGACCTAAAGGCCACACGTGTCCCTGCATGCAGTTGCCACATGAATCCTGCAGGTCAACAACGCATGCGCAGCTTGCTTAGGCGGCCTGCCAGGGCAGTGGCAGGTGCCCAAAGCTGGACAGCCTGCAGCTCCAAGTAAAGCTGTACACAGGTGTGGTCAAAGGACGCGCAGCCTGCTGCCGCTGCTCCTCCACATGCTTCCGCTGCTGCTGCTTCTCCAGCTCGGTGCCCTGCTTAGCCATCTGCTGCACCATGTGCTTCTTGTGCTTGCGCCCATACTCGTCAAACTTGGCCATGATATCCTCAAGCTTCTGAGAAAAGGTGCCACATCGGCCAGAGGCAGCACAGTTGGTCTCGGCAGGGGGCGCCATCACTGCTGACTATTGCTGACGAAGCGGTCTGGGGACTGAGCGTCAACGGCACTGCAGCGGTAGCAAAGGACAGGCAAGACAACAAGCACAGCGTCAGAAAGTGCAGGGAGAGCTGGCATGCGTTGCGGTAGGAGGCTGTTGCTGTGTCGAAAACGTCAGCAAACCCGCTTGGACCAGACCAAAACAAGACCAGCATGCGGCGAGTCGAAGCGGAGATAAAATGCACACAAGCTCAAAACGTAGGCCAGCAAACCAGATCACAGGTGCTAAACACAGGTGCTGCTCATCCCTGCCCACCTGTCGTGTCGTAAAAGCTGAGAAGCAAACGAGCACGCAGTGGTTTTGTTTACTGGTCCAGTTTCAAAAGCTACACATAGCAAGAGTAGTTGCAGCAGACGCCCTACATATTCAGAGCACAGCTTGTCATTTTGGCTGAACCCGGTGGTGGCTGCCCAGAGAAAGCTCAGCGCACTCCCGATCGGGGCCCTCTTTGTCACAAGCCCGTCAAGATGACTGCTACAGGCATTGCAGTGGGCGCCAACAAGGGCCATGTGGTCACCAAGCGTGACCTGGCTCCCAGGGCCTCTAGGCGCAAGGGGGTGAGTGTCTGTGGGTGAAAGCAGGTGTATATGCTTGTGCTGAAGTGGAGGCTGACGTGCGGGTGGTGTGGCTGCAGTACCTGAGCAAGAAGGTGAAGTTTGTGCGCGAGCTGGTGCGCGAGGTGGCTGGTCTGGCCCCCTATGAGAAGCGTATTATTGAGCTGCTGAAGGTTGGGAAGGATAAGCGCGCCCTGAAGGTCGCCAAGAGGAAGGTGTGCACCATGAGGGCCTGCAGCAGCACCAAAGGCAGCAGCAGCAACAGCAGCAGCAGACGCAGACGGCATAGCAGCAAGGCTGCAGAACAATCAGCCACAGAGCAGTGCAGGCGGCGTACGGTGATTTGAAGGACTTCAAGTCAGCACAGGGCTGCTTTGGAGCAGCGCTGCAAGAGCAGGGCCAGCAGCAGGCAGCAGCAGCCGCAGTCAGGCAGCTGCCCTGCTGCCGTATGCAGTTCACCTCGAAGGCGCTTGGCTTTCACAACAGCAGGCCACTGCTTCAGACAGACGGAACTATGTTGTAGCAGCCACCGGTCACGCAGCATCAGCAACGCAGCAACTGTGGCACAGCGCAGAACAGCTTGCGTTGTGACTGTGTGTATGGCAACTCGCGTGTCCAGCCAACGTCGCAGCTTGTCGGCCAGTTTCTTTTGTTGCTGTGCAGGCTGTTTCATCTAGGAGAGCAGCGTTAGGGTGATTGAGCAGCAGATACATGTATGCACCTGTCTGCACGGCACATGCTGTTCAGCCGTTATCATGACTAGCATGCTTAGCAGCTGCACTACACATGCAGCAGCTGTGATTATGCACAATGCACCACAGACACGAATAAAGCTCGTTGCAGTTGTTCCATACTTGCCTGCTCACGCTGCTGCTCCTGTCGCTGCTCGTGTTCCTGCTGCTGCTGCTGCTGCTGCTTGTGTGCTGCAGCTGGGCACTCACCTGCGCGGCAAGAAGAAGAGGGAGGAGATGGCCGGCGTGCTGCGCAAGCAGCAGAAGGCAGCACACAAGTAAATGCAGCTGCCCGCAACAGCTGGTACATCGGTGTGTAACCAACCTGTCTCTGGATGTTGGCTGAGCCCACGAGTTGCTGCAGCAACAGATACAGCGGCACATGCAGCAGCATGTGGCGGTAGCAGCAGCGCAGCAGTTGCAGGATCCTGGCAACAACCACAGCAACAGCAGCAGCTGGGTGCAGCTGCAGCAGCAGCAGCGCCCATATGGTGCAAGGAGGTGGGATTGTTGATCTGGTAACGCATCTGCCTTGGTTTGCAATTGACCAATGCCTCTACATAGTGCCAGGTTGTGAGATCGTTGTAGTCTGCCTCATCGCACACGTGTCACGCTTCAGTTACTCGCTGCAGCAGTGCAAATGCATCACAATGGCAGCTTGCTCGTGCAGCTGTAGCATTGCAGCAGCAGTGGCAGATGTTCTGAAGGCCGGGTTCGTGCGAGCAGCATGTCAGCAGCACCACAGCAGCAGTAACAGCAGCTGCCACAGCTACATGCGGTAGACCCAACAGTTTCTAAGGGAGTGTATGTGACGTCATATGGTGTAGTCTGTCAGCAAACTCGCGCAGGCTGCACAGACCACATGCATGTGCAGGTTGGTTGCGCAACTCGCAATGTATCGCATACTACGTCAATCCCTGCTGTCAGGCAGTGCAGTGCATTGTGTGAGCGGGTGCAGGCACGGTCAGCTAGATTATCACGGTGACGATCAGGGCTCAGCCATGCAAAGCGGGTTTTGGCTACATGGGTCAGGCAGCTTGGCAAACATGCAATCAGTGGTAGCACACGGCAGCAGCCTCCACAAGCCTCTGCATATCAAGCACCCCCGTTGCTGATACACGCCCCACGGCTTGTTCAGACCGTCATAGTGTGACCGTCAGTTGTCGGACAACGTGTCCATCAAGTTGGACTTGATCGAAGTTAGCAAGGACGATGCATCGACTGTGATGTTCTACAACATCACAGCCCATCGCGTGGTGAGCGAGACATGGCAGGATTGTGTTACACAAAAAGCTGTAGGTAAACCCCAAGAGCCAACACACCCGTCACACGCGACGATGCAGCCGAGTTTCAGCGGTGACACCGGCCAACTTCGCAATGCGCAAAACTGTGCAACATTAGCAACAAGTGCAGGACAAAGACACCTGGCAGTACCATGATGGCGCCAGTGAGGTGTAGCACACCACGCTGGTTGCAACTTTGAGCCATGTTATCAAGCTGGACGGTAGACACACACGCATACAGCACAGCACACCCACGGCGGCAGTGCTGCAGCGCAGCTTCCCTTGCCCCAAAGTGGCCTTCAGCCTTGCCTCATCTGCACCGTCCCGCAAGACACCAACCAGCGTCCGCTGAACATGTAGCAAGCTCAGCAAGCTGCTGCAGCTGCTGCTGATGTGTTTGCAGCTGCTGCTTTAGTTCTCGCGCACAAACTTGAAGCCCTTCTCAATGGATGCAGCCAGCTCGGGCTTCATCGCTGCAAAGGCCTCCTTCTCGTAGTCGCTCATGCTGCCGATGGGGTGGATGGTCTCCACACCTGCAGCGCAGCGATGCCCAACAAAGCAGTGTGGACAAGACAGCATGATGTATAGCACGCAGGGGACAGTTGCGGCTGACTAAGCAATGCAAGAGACGCGGACTGAGAGGCGCCGCAGAGCAGGTGCAGTGCGCTGCCAGCACACGTGTCAGCTGCGTGGCTGCTGCCTTGTGATACTCAACCTGTGTCAGCCTAGCAACGTGCCCCAAAGCATATGCAGAGTCAGGCAGCACCGTGGGCAATGTGTTCATGCAGTATGATAGAGCAAGCAACACCATTACAAACAGGAACGATCAGCTCCTACCAGAACCATGTGATAGTGACGGAGCAACAACCACTACAGCAAAGAAACAATGAGCGTGCAGCAGCAACTCACCCTCAGTGCCGAGCTTGACCTTGGTTGCGAAGAAGGGCAGGTCGGTGACCTCGCTCTCCACGTAGGTGCACTCGGTGGCGGTGGCGCCGTTCATGCCGCGCAGGCACGCGTCAGCAAACAGTGCTGCTGCGTACGCCATGGACAGCGTGGCAGAGCCCTGCAGGGATCGGACAGATACAGATAGATACAAACATACAGGTATGAGTCTCATACCAGAAAGAGTTGCAGACTGTCCAAAACAAGCCTGACAGCAGTTCGTGGAAGCATCCGCAAGATCAGACCATGTGGAGACAGCTTGATATGCAACACCGCGGAAGCGGCCTCAAGAGATTTGCTGGACTGCGCAACGCTACTGCAGGTGTGGCTGCAGTGCTTGGCAGGCTAGCAGCTTGAGAGCTTGATAGCTCAGCTAGGCTGTAGTTGAATCAGTTTCAGGCATGTGTGCTGTTCAGGCATGTGTGATGTTCAGGCATGTGTGCTGCACAGCCCATAACTTCAACATGTGCCCTCACCTTGCCGGCCTTGGCCTCCACCACCTCAGTGCCGCCGTCCTGGGTGCGCTTGGTCAGCGCATCGATGACGTCAGCGGGGGTGCTGGAGGGCATGGTGGGGGTGGCCTGCAGGTGCGGTGCAAAAGGCACAGAGAGTTAAGCCTGAATTAGCATAGGCAAGACTGAGCACATACAGTAGGCAGGCATGCTCACATGCTCGACTGCGCCCCAGCAATGAGCGCGCCCTCAGCAGAAGAAGCTTGACTACACGTGTGTTGAAGAAGCACCGCACTATGATCCACATATGTTCAGAAGCGCCACGGCAGTTGCTGTAGCTCTTGGCCGTTGCTGGTCAATGTCTTGCTGATGCTGGTGTTCAAGTCTGCTGCTGCTGCTGCTGCCGTGGCTCACCTGGCTGAAAAGTGGCAGGATGGTGATGCCTGCGTGGCCTCCCACCACAGGCACGTCCACCTGGCTCACATCCAGGCCCAGCTTCTCAGCGTAGAAGGTCTTGGCACGCACCTGCAGCGGCAGTTGGAACATGGCAACGACAATGAGCTGTTACTGGTGCAACATTAATTGACCGCATGAGAGGTCCTGGGTCGCTGGCAACAACTTGCTCGTTTACACTGCACTAGCTGAGCGGCTGTGTTGCAAGCTGTTGAACACAAGCGTATAAAGCTGTGCGGCTGTGCGCGGCACGTCAGCGGCTATAAGCAGCCCCAGGGCACGCACCACGTCCAGCGTGGTCACGCCCATGAGCTTGCGCTTGTCGTACACGCCCATCTTGCGCAGCGCCTCGGCGGCGATGGGCACGGTGGAGTTGACGGGGTTGGAGATGATGTTCAGGATGGCCTGGCAGCAGGGGGTGACAAGTGAGGCAGCAACGTCAGCAGCAGCAGCAGGACTTGGTCAGATGGCAGGAAGGTGCGCCAAATCAGAAGCATATGCAGCCTTACCCTACCAGTGTTCAAGGCAAATGCAGCAAGTGCAGCAATGCGACTTAGGCCTGGCTGTCTTGTGCCCGGCTGCCAGCTGTTCAACGGTGCAAGTCGCATTCCACAGGTGCGGTTGGCGCAGCTTGTGCACTGCTGAGCCGCATGCTGCCGAGCAACTGCTTGCCACGAGTCATGAAAGTTTTGACAGGGGGCCACCCCCCCACAGTGCTGCTGCTGCTGCTGCCGCTGCGTCTCACCCCTGGGCAGTGCTTGCCGCAGGCCTCCACCAGGCCCTTCACGATGCCTGCGTTGATCTGCAGCCGGTGTCAGCAGCAGCAATGCAGAAGCATCAGTGCTGTGGGTGATGGGCTCCGCAGGGAGAATGCGAGTGCGCAGCAAGATGTGCAGAATGCTGCAGTGCAACATCAGGACATTATGCGCGATGCAAGCAGACCATCAATCCGCACAGCTCACAGTGTGCACTTCAAGAAAGGCACCAAGCAACGAATCCTAAGCTTTTGGAGGACCAAAGTAACAGGAGCAACATTGCTCGATGCGTGCCTGTGATGCGGCACCAGAGGCATGCATCAGCAATGTTTGGATTTCGTCCCCCCTGGTAACAAAAAAAAATCAGCAATGTTTGCTCCAGTCACTGGGTGGTACAGTGGTACAGTGCTCCAGTATGCATGTGTGCAATCTGCAGCGGACCAGTGGCTACCAGTGAACGAGATGCCAAAGCTTATGTGCTGCAACCGTCAGCACCCTACTGTTCACATTTGTGCATGTGGGAGGGGTGCTGGCACACCCGGTCTGCTGCAGGAGTGCTAACCACGGTGCTTCCAACTCAATCACACAATGGCATACCTAACCGGTACCAGCAGCACACTATTGCTGCGGTTTGGTTTCAAGTCCTCGCGCGCTGCTCACCTTGAAGAGGTCATCGCGGGTCATGCCAGGCTTGCGGGGCACTCCAGCAGGGATGATCACCAGGTCGCAGCCCTTGAGCGCATCTGCCAGCTGGTCGGGGCCCTCAAAGCCCTGAGGAGCAAACGACGTTGATGCGGGCTCAATTGCTGATGATGTGCTCGAAACAGCAGCATTCTAAGGAGCACAAGAACACAACAGAGTTGGCTCAATTGCTGATGGGCTAGAACAGCAGCAGATCCTAGCGGGTGTGCTGCTGACAGTAGCCTGTACAGAAGCACTGCCAACCCACCTTGGCCTGTGCGCGGCTGTTGATGTGGCTGACATCGGCACCGACACCCCTGGTGCCGGCCACATCGTACAGAGACAGCTGTGACACTTGGGGGTTCATCTGCGAGCAGAGCAGGCGGGGGTTGGTGCGAAGTCAGATCGGATGCAGTAAGCGCCCAATGCCTTCAGGCAATGCGCAGTGTAGTTGATCATACCACGAAATCAAAAAATAACTGCGATGCAGAGCACGTCAAGCCCAGCAAACCCAGCTACAGTAGGCACGCACCTTCATCAGCAGGGACAGGGGCTGGCCGATGCCACCTGCGGCGCCCAGAACGGCAACCTTGCGCTCCTTACCAGCGCGAGTGGAGAACTCGGCTGCGCTCTCTGACACGGCCTTCCATGTCTGGGCCAGGACGCGTGCGCTCCTCATGGTTGCTGTTCTGTGGCGCGTGGGTAAAGGCAAAGGCTCTTAGTCTGAGCCTGGTGATGAGATAGGAGAGTTCCCAGCCGAATGCGCCAGTATTGAGCACATGAGACGCTGTAGTAGTAATAACCTGTTAGACGTTGTTTAGCGGCTTTGGGCGTATGATTTCAGGGCGTTCGGCTTTGTTATTTGCTAGTCAGCATATTTAAAGGAGGATCACGGCCCTGGGTGTTCATGTGGACGTCGTTGACCGAACATACATATCCTGTACTGCTGCTGATACTGAGATACATTTGCATGCCAAGGTGCTGCTGATCTTTTGTGCAGACAAGCTGCACCGAAGCGAAGCTGCTCCACGCATACACCTTTAGCTCTGCTGATATCACACCTTCTTCTGATAACACCAACACGCGGCTTGCTGCACACACACTGCACATGCACAACAGATGGGTGCATCACAGAATAGGGCCATCTATGAACACTTCCTGACACAGCAAGAAACCCAGCAGCTGCTGTTCATCCATAGAGCTCTAGCTGTCAATGGATACCGGCCCCACGTGCGCTCTCTGACACTTTTTGATGTCGTGCTGGCGGAGCCACGCCTACTGCCACCACTGGTGCGCTGCTGTGGCAAACCATGACAACTCTTTGATTTATCGCATCACATCAGCAGCTCACTGCAGCAACACATGTGTCAGGAAGCCAACGACAAAGAACAAATAGCACGTATAATCAGCAGCAGACATGTCTGCATTGCTGAGACTGGTCTCCAGACCTGTCACAATAAGAGGTGCAGCACCAGGGGGTTGCTGATGGCATGTTTGTGTCTAGTTGTGATCACCGGATGGCGTTCACGTAGCTGATGTTGCAAATCTTTGCAGGTGCATGTGCGCCAGCTAGTGCTTGATGCTGTGGAGGAGCACTTCGACAAGCCCTGCCAGGTGCATACATGGCCATGTGCATAGCTCTCCTTCCCTAGATCAAAGTGTACTACGTTGCAAGAGTTGTAGGTCGAGTTCAGAAGTGCAAAGTTGCAGGAGGCTTGCCCGCTGCTGATGTGTAGAACATGTGACTTTTTACTTGTCACAAGCCACGTGTATGGAACCGCTGCAGCTGCTGCTGTTGGGCAGCGCCAATCGCATGTTCACACCGGACACCATAGATGCAAGAAAGCATGTGCTAGTAAGCAGCACTGCCAGAACAGCAGCGCTCAAGTGCAGCTGGTATGTTTGCGTTGTTTGTGTCAGCACGCGCGTTGGTCCAAGTGCTGCCCCTGCTGCCGCCTGTGCGCCCCTGTCGGTGTTCTGCAAATGGGGTTCAGGTGTTTGTTGAGCACACCAGCCTCATCAGTTGGGGCCCTGGCGCAAGCATCGGCTGGCACCACGACTCCAACAGGTGCGGCAGTGACCATCAAAAGCTTGCCGGCAACGCACGACAGCTGCACACCAGTGGCTACCACAGACCCGGGCAGCGCATGCACAGCAATACATTTGCTTGTCGCAAAGTCACGACCATTTGCTCTTTGACTAAATACATGGCTTTGGTTGTTCAACACATGCTAATACAGTCATTGCACCACATACTGTCGAGTGCGTTTGAAGTGCTGCTGAATTCACCAACTACGCTGCAAAAAAGCACTGCGGCATTACCCAGCCGCCTGAAACTGCACTTCTTGCTGCTGCTGCTGCTGCTGCTGCTGCTGCTGCTGCTGCTGCTGCTGCTGCTGCT
>RWJK01001691.1:48233-69260 GCA_004335835.1 Scenedesmus sp. ARA3
CTGCTGCTGCTGCTGCTGCTGCTGCTGCTGCTGCTGCTGCTGCTGTTGCTGCTGCTGCTGCCATCCGCCAGGGAGTACCTGGCGCAGCGCCACTTCAGCGCTGTGCTGTACCTCAACAGCAGCAATGCTGACTTCAGCGGGGGCACCTTCTGCTTCCAGTCAGGCAGAGGGCCGCTGCGCATACAGCCCAGCGCAGGTGAGGGCAGCAGCTGGCAGCTGTGGCGGCATCCGCAGCAACATGTGCTGCTGTGTTGCTTCACAGTGCTGCTGCTGCTGAGCCAGCGCATGTCTCCTGCACTACAGATTCATCGTATATGAACAGGCATGCCAGCAGCTGCTGCTCCTCTACCAATCTCTAGTCAAACATTTCATGGCTCACGAGCAAAGTATGAGCGAGCGCTGGGTGATGCGACACGTGCTTGCGCTTCTGCTTGCGCTGCTGGGCTGCAGGCATGCTGCTGCTGTACACTGCTGATGCCAGCAACGTGCACCAAGTGGAGCCTGTCACTGCTGGCGAGCGCGCCACGCTGACCATGTGGTTCACACTGGAGCAGGAGCACCAGGAGGACAAGAAGGTGAGCGCAGCAGCAGCAGCAGCAGCAGCAGCTGGTGCGCTCAGCAAGCTGGCTGGCAGCAAGCTACCTACGCTGTCTTGTGATAGTCTACATGGATTTTGGAGTCCATTCTTTGTGCATATTTGAGCTGTTTGTGCAGTGTGCAGGTGGCAGTTGCGGAGTCTGGCTCCTGTGCCATGCTGGTTGCCCGTGTATTGTCCCCATGTCTGCTGTTACTGTCTGACTCATGAGTGGCGCAGTGCGGCACTGCAACAAGTTACTGTTCCTGCTGCTGCTGCTGCTGTTGTCTCTGCTGCAAGGTGCTGGCTGCGCTGTCGTCGCCTGCAATGCGCGGCTCAGGGCTGCCGCCCAGCATGTACCAGCAGGCGCCTGACGGCCCTGACATACGGCTGGGCCCACTGCAGCAGCTTGGAGTGGAGCTTGCCAGCCAGCAGCATCAGCAGCACCATCATGAACCGCAGCAGCAGCAACATGAACAGCAGCTGCAGGAGCAACCTCCTGCAGGATCACAGCAGGAGCAGCAGCAGCGAGCACAGGAGCATGATCAACAGTTTGCGTTGATGGCAGCAGGGCAAACCATCTGTGGTACAGCATGCATGTGCTTCAGCAGCGTCCAGCAGGCAGCGCTGGTGTTGTATATGCTGCAGTGGAAGCTGTGCCCTCACAGGCACCCACTCGGCCCTGTGTATGCCGATGGTGCAGCAGGCCACAACCAGCAGCACCACCACCCTAATGGCAGCTTGGCTGCTAAGCCCATGCACCAGCAACCGGAGCAGCAAACTCAGCAGCAGCAGCAGCAGCAGCAGCAGCAGCTGGAGCAGCCGGTGTGTCAGGTGCATGCACCCTGTGGCTGCTACACAGATGCTAAGCTGCTGGGCCGCGCCAGGCAGCTGCTGCAGGAGTACCTCGCTACAGCTGGTGAGCAGCTGGAACAGCTGCTGCCGGTGTGGCAGCAGCTAGGTGCGCTGGTGGCGCCAGCAGCAAGTGAGCAGCATCATATGCATGTGCTGGCTGACCGCTGTTAGGCTGGCGGTGTGAGACACGGATCCCTTGCAACACAGGGCTTCAGAGTTTTACCACCAGTGCTAGCTTGGGGCAGTGAGTTGTTTGCTGCCTTGTTCTGTCTGAACTATGCTATGGTGGCATGCACACACATATTGTCAGAACGCAACACGTGATGTAGATTGTCTATCTCTTAACGGCACTGGATACTATCTGCCATGGTGTTTAGCATACGTGGCAAAAATATGGCTTAGTCATCAACAGATTGCAGCACAGCGCATGTCATGTGCAGCACAGGAAGCAAATGCACTCTGCAGTTGCATGCTGTTGGGTAGGTGAACATGGTTATAGGCACGGTTTGGCCATGGCGGCGTCATACTTCGTGAGGGTGAAGCTTTGTGCCATGCTAGGCTGCAGATGCTGGCTAGCCCATTCCTTAGTATCACCATTTACTGGCTGGTTGTTCACACTGGGAACACACCAATGTCGTTGATGCTATGGCTTGATAGGTAACATGATGATGATGACACTGGCAACAGCAACAGGTTACAAAACGATGCTCGGCTCCTGCAGCATAGCAGCCGAGCTGGCCGACTGACTTTGCAGCCACGAATCTGCACAGTGCGTACGGCACTGCCGCAGGCAGCTGCAGCTGCAGCTGCAGCCTCATCCATACAAAAAGTGGCAGGACAGATCTTAAAGCTGACAGATCTAGGACTGCAACAAAGCTAGTAGTGCTCACACTAGTGTCAACAAAACCCAGCCAAGCACACGTTCGCATGTTAGCACCCATCACTTGAACGGTACAGGGTCGCACGCGCTGCTGCCAGGCGCGTCAATCACCAGCTCTATAGGCGGCCTCCTGCCCTGCGCCTTGAATCACCAGCTCTATAGGCCCTGCAGCCGTGCTGCTGCAGCAGCATCCACCAGCTCGCCGACATTGCCAGCCACACACAAGCACTGCAGCTGCGTGCCACCTGCCAGCAGATACTCGTAAAACTCCCAGCTGCTGCTGCCTGACGGCACCAGCCGATTGTCCTGCACTTTGAGAACTGCCAGCTTCCGCATGCTGACGTACCAGCTAGGCAAGTTGCCGCTGAGGCTATTGTGCGATAGGTCCAGCACGCGCAGCTTTTGCAGGCGCGTCCAGGAGGGTGGCAGCGTGCCATTGAAGCTGTGACCAGCCAGCATCAGCACCTGCGCAGAGTGCAAAGGCAGCTCTGGCGTTATGGTCGGCAGGCGATTGGACTGCTGTTGGGGGTGTAACGGCAGCACAGGCATGTAAAATGACGAATTCTTGACAAAGCCAGCATGTGTGGAGATACCAACTGCATTGCTGAAATCACGGTGATCGGACAGGGAGATACAGCAGCAACCCCCTTATGGCAACACTGGTAGCTGGCAAGCAGCCACCTCACTGGGGCTGGCTCACACCCACCTGCAGCTGTGTCATAGCCGCAAAGCTGCCCGGCAGGCTGCCAGCCAAGCCGCCCCTGCCAGGCTCCGTCACAGACAGGCCCAGCACGCGCAGGTGCAGCAGACCAAGCGGCCCAGGCTGATCGACCGCTGGCTGCGTGGCGGCTGCTGCTGCTCCTGCAGCTAGGTCATCTGCTGCCTTAGTTACTGCTGTGGTGCGGTTCCTCAGGGTTGCAATGAAAGACGTCCTGGATTGCTGCAGCACATTTGCATCTGCCCATGCACTGGGCAGCCCACCAGTTAACCCAGAGTTGGTGATCTCCAAAAACTCTAAGTTGAGCAAGCCCCACGCGGCTGGCAGCTGGCCGGATATTCCTGTACAGTTGGCAGCCCTGAACTCACGCAGCTGCTGCAGCGCTGCATATGCAGTGGGCAGGGGGCCAGTGACACCCGTGTGTGAGATGTCCAAGGTTTGCAGCTTAAACAGCACGTACCAACTGCTTGGCAGCCCTGCTGTGATGCCAGGGTTGTGGCTGAGGTCCAGGTGGCGTAATGACAAGAACGTGTCTAAGCCAGGCTCGTTAGGGGTTTCAAGTGCGCCACGTATCCCAACCCCTGACAGCACCAGGGACTGCAGCTGTGTCACATTCCTGATGGCTGCTAGCAGTGCCAGCAGAGTGAGTTTACTGTCACCTGGCAAACTGATGTCAATGGCCGTCAAGTTGAGGCCAGTCACAGCTGTTTTGTTGCTGCAGCTGATGCCAGCCCACTCACACGGATCGGTGCCTGCAAGCATATTGGCAGGCCAGGAGTGAGTGCTCCGGCTGTGCTATAGCATGTTGTTGCACAACACACATGTTCCACGTTTCAACCGTATCTGCGGGTGACAGCATTGCTGGCACCCATCAACTCAGCAGTGACTGCCTTGCCCTCACCATTGGCCCATGTAGACAGCCCAGCAATGCTGCTGGGGCCAGCACGGTTGAGCAGCGCCTTGACATCCAACAGCGCAGCGACCTCATCTGCAGCAGTCAAGCCTTTACATGATGGCAGTGGGTTGCTACCACTAGTGCGAATGACCATTTGGAGACCATCAGGCATACAGCCGCCTATGCTTGTCCCACTCAGGTCAATGCTGCCAGAGGAGAAGTATGACCAGGATGCTGGGATCGTGCCCGACAAGTTGACATTAGCCATAACTTTTATCTGCAGATTGCGGCGCAAGCGGGCAGACTGACCTCACGAATCTGGCAGCGTGCCGCTGAGTTCATTGAAGGACAGGTCCAGTGCCTCAATGCTTGTCCAGTTCCACCATTCCTGAGGCAGGCGGCCCACCAACTCGTTCCATCCCAAATTCAGACGCGTCAAGCGTGGCGCAGCGGCAGGGAGGCTGAGAGGCAGTTGGTCGTAGATGTACTTGCCATCATCGACATGCTGCTCAGTATCAACATACTGAACTTCCCCTTGAAAAATATGGAGGTGCGGCAGTCCCTGCGCCAACAATACCAGGTAGTCAAGCTGTGGCCCTGCGTGCTTGCTGGTATGATTTTTTAGGATGTTCAAACCAGAGATCTCTGTCACGTACTCAATACCGTTGATTACCTCAGTCACCAGAGTTACATGAGGTGGTGTGAAGTTATGCATAGGCAAGGGGCCCTTCTCTGTAATTGTCGTTGATGTTTCAGAATCACCAACTAGACTACCAAGTGTTGCCAGACGCTTGAGAGCTCGACTGAAGAAACTTGTGCCATCATCAGAGTCACTGCGCAGCGTGCTGGTATACTGCTGGTCAGCAGCAAAGAGCATGGGCAACACACGAAGCGCCCGCCGTTGCTGTTCCTCTGCTGCGCAGCATGCAGACGCATTTGTATCGCATAGCCTAGTGATTTGGCTTCCATCAAACGTCAGTTGTTCCTTCAAGGCAAGTGGAACACAGCCACTGAGCCCTGAGTTCCCGTCCAGCCTTAAGATTGAAACGTCTTTAGCAGCATACCTCCAGCTGTGCGGAAAGCGGCCCTGTAGACAAAGAATGCAGAAACACTCAAAGGCAGTAGCACTACTCACGAATAGCGCCACCCCTGATCAGGCTAGCCTGGTGATGCCCTGCTCGGTAAGCCTACACGGGGTAGCCTGTGTGTATGACCAGAAACCAAAACCTTTGGTATTCATAGTTGAAAGATAGCTTGAGTCGGCATTTTGACAGAGCAGGGCAGCACAGCAGAAAGGGGCACCCTATTGAGGGCTGAAGCATCATGAGCAGCTGCCTGCCTTACGGTGCCCAGCCATGGCTCGTGAACCAAGCTTGCCTCGAGAAGATCGTCGGACAAGTCAAGCCATTTTGCTTGCGGGCCGTGTAGTTTTCTCGCTTGGTGCCCTGGAATTAAACCTGTGAACTTTTTGTGTTTCAGATCAATCACGCGTGCAAGGGACAGCAGGCCCCCTGGCAGCTGGCCAGTTAGCTGGTTGTAAGACAGGTCCAGGTACAATAAGCTCATGTTGTGAGGCACAGGAGCTTTGGGAAGGGGGCCGCTTATGCCACACAGACCACCAGCAGGGTCACTAGCACCAGCAATAACGGCTCTTACTGTCAGATAGCGCAAGTTGGGCATGCCAAAGAGCAGCCCGGCAGGGATGGGCCCGCGTAGGCAGTAGTGGTGCAGCTCTATCTCCTCCAGTTATGTCAATGCTGCAAGTTGAAGCACCAGGGTGCCTGAACCCACAGACAACACAAGCTTCTGCAGGTTTGGGAAGCTGCGCAGCGCAGCCACCAGCTCCTGATCCAGTGCAGGCAGCACACGGAGGGCTGCGTTGATACTGCTGGGCACGTTCAGCACCTTCATTTCAAGCTCAGTGATACTGTACATGTTTTCATGAAGATTTAAAGACCAGCAATCATACCTTACATGGACTACTTTGCCATTTGGAGTGATATTTGGGTCTGGTAGCGGTCCACTTATATTCTTGCAAGGCTGCACGCGGACTGTCTTGGCAAACCAGGTGGGCGTCACCCTAGCATCCAGCCTTCGCAACAATTGCACTAGCCCCATCACTTGAGCTTCTGGGTAGATGTCCCAGCAAGGGCGCTGCCATTGATCACCGCAACGCTGTCAAAGGCTGCAAACAACATCCAGTCCGGATTGCACACCCTCACCGCCTTGCCAGCAGGCACCGCAGCTGTGACATTCACATCCTGGTACATGATGCCACAGCCAACAACCCCTGCGCACATGCGAGCAGAGCAGGCAGTACTGCTGACATTTCTTCATCAGCACAGCAATGAGAGCCGTACTTGTTGCTGCCATGGTGCACCACATGACACCCGCAGCAGCTCTGACAGCCAACAACGGCTGGTGTGCAAGGCCGGTGCTACCCATCACTTGCTGCGGTTCATTACACTTATCGCATTGCACTAACGGAGGTGCACATCGAGAGCCATTAGCTCACCTGGTCGTGCGCAAGCAGAGGCATTTGCCTCAATGCAGGTGACGCTAGCCTGCTCTCCTGCAGCATCATAGGAGGAGCAATGCATGGAGGCTTCTGTGCCTGTGTAGTTTGAGGTAACAGAGCTGGCTGTGTATAGTGCTTTGGCCACTTCTTCCGCCGTGAGGGTGGTGGCAAAAGGGAATTTGAACGTGGCAAGGCTGCCAATGACGCCTTTGTTGGCCTCATCCTGCACAAACTGCTCAGCAGGCAACATGACACAACAAAGCAGTTGAGCACGCCATGACTGCCATATGACAAGCATGTGTGAACACGGTGCAACTGCTTGCTTTGCAAAGACTTCTGCACCATGTCAATAGCTGCTTAACCTGTTGCATGCAATCAGGTGTTGCAGACTGTAACAACCCAGGGTTGCATCAGTCACAAAAACCCACCAGCCGCATGTGCAGGCCAAACTAGTCCACTATCGAGGCCACAGTATCACCCTTCTTGGTCGTGTAGGTGAAGCAGGTGTCACTGTCATCCCGAGGTGTCAGCAGCCGCCTTCTATCACGTGTCCAGGGTTGATCGTGGTTGGGGTTCAGTGCAGCTCCTTCAGCAGGGTAGCATGACACAGCGTATGTCTTGTCTGGTGTGCCAACACCAGCCAGCCCCATTTGGATCTTGAACAGGCCGTCTGCTGTGATGCCTTTGACACGCAGCTGGCCACTTTGATTGCTGGTGCCCCAGCTGTTGAGAATGGTCCTGTGCACGCAGAAGGAGCATGGTTGTTGCATTGCTTCAATCAAGGAGATGCGGGCACGGTGCCAATAGCCAGGTGCATAGCAAACCACTGTGCCGCCAAAGCACTTTTCACTTCCAGATGAACATGAGCAAAACACAAGAGCTGCTATTAAAGGGTGCAGCTGCACTTGCCCAGCTGCTGTTTTGTGAGCAGCAGCGGGCTGCTGCTGCCAAGCTCACCAAGCATAATCCTTGTTGTTGTAGCCTGTTATCAATGCTGCATGGGCAAAACTGCATGACAGAGTAGGCAGCATACGCACTCTCAGCAGTGCCTGTTCATGCTTGCAGGATGGCAGAGTTGCAACACGGTGGTGTAGTGTACGCCACAGCAAGAAAGCTCTGGTGCATATAGCGGGTTGTCCTTGGAAGTGTGAAGAAACAGCAGGCCTTAGCTTCAGAAGTAAGGGCACAGCATGCAAATGCGTGGCTTGTCACGTGGCTTGCCAGTGCAAACCAGCCACCAGCTGCTCACCTGGGCCTTGCTGTGTCATTGTAGCAGTAGGGTGGCAGCGTCAGGCCCCGCCTGTTCTTCACACTTGCATTGAACTGCACCTCAAAGTCGTTGTTGACCACCATCCTGAAAGCATGGCAGCGCCGGCAGTGCACCGAGAGCATACAGCATGCTGTTGCAAACGGGGCCTGCCTTTATAAATTACTAATTAGGCATGCCAGCCCGGCAAGCTGCTACACCCCGACAAGTGGTGTTGCACTGTTGTGCCAAACTCAGTCATCAGGAGGGCCGCAACCCAACCGCAACATGCAATTGCCTTGCACTAGATCAGTCCTGACAGTCTAAGGGTGGTCGTGCTGCAAGGCCCAAGATTCTTGAACGGCAAGTTACGTCAGCCATTTTGGTCAGCTTGCAAGCTGCAGGCTCAGCGGACAAGCCTTGTCCCTCGCACCGCACCTGGTTACCACTGCTCCCTTGTTGCGTATCTCCTGCTTAATCTGGTAGAATGAGTTGAGCGACTTGAAGGAGCAGCTGTACCGTGGCTGCTGCTGCGTGATGGCTGCACACTGCTTGCTTGCTGTTGTTGTAGCTGCCCTGCAGGGCTGAGACCAGTCTGCCACATCAGCCTCATCCTGGCCCTTGAGCAGCTTCGTGGTGTTTAAGCAGGCACTGGGCAGCACCCACTGCGGGTTCTCAGTCTACAGCAGCAACAGAAGCACCACGACTACAGCTTAGTCAGCATGCCACCTGGCACAGAACGCCCTGCGCTGCAAAGTCAACTGGGGCGCGCTCCATTGGCGACCCAGTGCATGTGCTATGTGCTGTCAGCAGCTGATGCATGCGCTGCACACGAGGCCAGTTGAGCTGTCATGCCGGCACAAGGCAAGACATCAGCTGTGCCTGCCATCAGCTGTGCCTGCCATTCTCTGGCCCTGCATATCTGCTGCTGCAGCTTGCAGTGGCATGGCTGTACACGTTTGTGTTGGTTTGCTTCTGCTGACAATGGAGCAACTTCTGGCTGGCACTCACCATTGCTCTGCAGAGGCAGCAACATCAGGGTGTCACAGCAGGCAGCGGCAGCAAGCGCTTGTCAACAGCATATTTGGTCAGATGCAAAGGCGGTCATGTGTCAACGCACACTGCGGCGGAGTCTGCCACATCGGCGCAAGCTAGGCAGGTGGAACCAGGGCTGAGGCAGTGCAAGAGGCTGTTTTGTTTATGAGCTTCAGTTTGCGCAGCCTTTTAATTAGCTCCTGAGCTGAGCCTGTCTCTCAACATCAAACGTCACGCTGCGCTGGTCACAGCAGTTTCCCATGCTCACCTCAGTGCGTCAGGGATGTCCCACCTGCAGTGTTGCAGCAGCCAAGACAGTCACTTGCATAGGGGCCTCTGGCAGCTTGTGTGCTCCGGAAGTTGAAGTAAGAGATGGCAAGCTGCATGTACTGCTGTCCACTTGGACACCACATCGTCATCAACAGCAGCAGAGCGCATGGTCGATGCAGGAGCAGCTGGTGTGTGCACAGCTGGCCAAACATCTGAGGAAGCTCCATACAGCACTGCTTCAGCCGTTAGTTCAACAAGTGGCTCACCCTGTCTTGCAGCTGCGTCCCGTTGGCACTGCGCAGTAGTAGAAGGCCTGGGGGCTGATGCTGAAGTTGGCTGGGGCTTCCTGCAGCGTGGCTGCCACAGACACCTGGATGGCCTTGCTGATGGCCTGAGCCACGCTGCGGCAGCAAAAAGCAGTCATGTGCAGCAGACGATATAACAGATCATTGTGTTTCTCTTCTGCTGTTATCAAGAAGAAGGATGAGGGTGCACTATGCAGGGGGAGGGCAGTATGCCTCTGTGTGTGGTTGAAGTTCCTGGTGTGGCGCTGCTAGCTTGGCGGATATTTGCATGGATTAGGCCGCGTGTGGGGCCAGACCCTGCTCACAACATATCATACACAGCAGTTGAGGCATCCCTCGACCTTCTGCAGGAGAGTGCCATCACGCGGGATTGCCTCTACAGATGGCAGGAGAAGGATTGTAACAAGCGACTCACCATGTTGAGCAGAGCTTCTGGTCGTTGGCGGGTCCGATGTAGTCGACCCTGCCTGGCGTGTGCCGCGGGTTGGAGCTGTCGTAGACCTGGGGCGAGCCTGCGATGTAGTACATGGCTGTCTGCAGCGTTGAGAAGGACTTGACGCCAAGGTTGCTGCTGCCGCCCTTGGTGCCTCTGCAGCAGACAGCATCAGCGCAGCAGCAGCGCAGTAGGAATACGGGCGTGGGATCAGGTGCTGCTGTATATGTCATGCTGCACCCAGGTGATGACAACAAAGCTTTGCCAACAAGTGTGCAGGGCCAACACTTCCGCTGCCAACTCAGTGCCTAACGATATGCCCAGCTTCAAAAGCACCACATGCCCACGGCCAGCCACAGGTGAGAGCCGGGCAGTGCCAGCGATCAGCACAGCTGGCAAACAGGCGCACCTGCGGCGCCCGCCAGTAGTGGCCAGCTCCAGCGCAGACTCGAACTGCTCAAACTCATTGGCCGTGGCTTCTGCCCCTGCCCCCAAGTTGTCTGCTGAGACATCCAACCCCTGTCCTGCCACCAGCCCGCTGTGGCCTCTGCTGCTGTGGCGGGCTCCTGGCAGAGATGCCAGCAGTGTAACAAATAGCAGGACTGCTACTGGTCTCAGATACAAGACGCACATACCACACTTCACAAGGCTTGCTGCACTCAGCCGCTGAGTTCACCTGCGTTTGCAGGACAGCAGGTGATCGGTGTAAGAATCGGACACAGCACATGTATCTGGCAACACTCTGATGCTGCTGCCCACTGGTTTCAGAGTTGGTGTAAGCTGCTACTGTACAAGCACAGTAAAAAAGGGTGATACCGTGTCCGCAAGTTCAGCATGACGTCCCGGAAATCAGTTCCGGCACGGATGGCTGAAGTTCGTCAGCAGCCGCTTGAACCTGCTTGCAGGCTCAAAACATCATGCACGTGTCATTCAATTCAGAGTTGCACCTTGGCGTGTATGGCCTGGCAGGTGTGCGCTAGAGTGGCGATGACTACTAGAGTAAGGCTTGAGAGGTTGCAGAGCGTTGCATGACTGCCAGTTGACACTGATGTGGCTGTGGTAATCAGTTGTTCGGTTTTGTTGAAGAGTCAATGGATGTTTACACCAGGCCTAGAACGTATGTGTAGTAGCCCAAGTTGCTCATCTGTCATGACAGTCATGGAAAGGCTGCTGAGGCACTAGTGGTGCCTCATAATTGCTGCATGCCGTGCCAGGAACGACACACCCAAAGTTACCCACACACTTTCTGACAGAGCAGGCTTCACCTGCGACCCTTTGAGTTATCACACAGGCTGTGTGTGCAGCGCGGCATTCCTGCAAGCAGCACCTCATCATGAGGTGTAAGTTACACGAGAACACAGCAACACAGGAGATGCCCGCGCACGCTGCAGTTTGCGCAGCAGTGTCCACAATCACCAGCAAGGCAATGAGACGACATATACAAGCAAGGAAGGTGGCACTACAACACCTGGAGAGCAGGTTGATTGTTGGAACTGTCCCACAGTCACTGACCAACCAGCCATGGCGGAGGGCCATGCCCAGACTTGCGCATCAGCTTGTGTGCAGGTACTGACATATGCACGTACACACATCGTCCAAAGCGCCTTGCACGCGGCATGCTCTGCTTCCAGCACTATGTATATGGTGTGCTCAACCACCTGGATCTAGCCCAACATGTGTTTGCCGCAACAAATCATGCCAGTCCTCGGACTGTGCGCTAGCCACCATAACAGGATGTGCTGCTGCTGCCTCGATTGTCTGAGCCAATGAAACTCACAGTGTATCTTGCAACCATGCCCTTGAGCAATATCAGTGATATGCTTGGGTACTTCTGCAACTGCTGGCTTCCGGCAAGGCAGTCCTGCCTGCACGTGCCTTCTTGTATACACAAGCCTGCATACAAGCACCTGTCTAAGGTATGATGTGTACAGTAGTATATAAACCTACCTAAAACCATTGCAACTGCTTGGCCAGCAGCTGACTACAATGAACCGCGTGAGCTGCTTCGCACTGCACAAGCTGCAGCAGCATGGTCCGCACAACCATCACCTGCTGCAGAATTGTGCACCAGCTGACACATGTGAATGAGTTTGTGATAGGAGAATGACTACAATCCCCCAGCTTCAGGCGAACAGTATTCATTTCAAAGGCTTCTGCTGTTGATCACAGGGCCAGTGCCATACAGCAAGCTGCACTGTACTACCACCATTGCCGTTTGCATGGCCCCATGTTGCAGGCATTTTGCTTTTCAAGTAATGTTCTTGAACACCCATACTCAATGCTGCAGTGCCAAACTGGACAAGTTGGCACAGAATCGCAAATACTCTAGCAAGTCAAGGCACAGTGCAGACACAACACCACCAATTCATGTGAGTCCAAGGCCCCAGGTTGCCAATGACTGCTTACTTCTGCATGCCCGTTGCTGTGCCAGTGCCTGGAAGTGCAGCTGCAATATCTTTCTTGCTGCGAAAACCAAAGCTGCGCTGCAGGGAGCGCTTGGAGTTGTTGGAGGTACGCGCCAGCAGCAGCTCAGCGTCAATCTCCTCTTCTGTTGGGTCCTCCTGTTGACAGGCAATTCGGGACAAAGTCAGACAGCCATAGGTTAAGCACAGGCTGCAATGGCAGTAATCTCCTGTTGTGAACTACGTATGTACGTTGAGCGCTCCATGCGCTGCCCATTGCTCTGAAATGGTCAGCCTTGACGCTGGTGGATGATGTTCACCCTACCTTCTCCTCCAGCTGCTTTTTGGCGATGCTGACCTCATCCTTCGAGCTACGTAGTTTACTGGCGTTCGCTTGTCCAACTTTAGGGGCAAACGTCACGCCGGGCTTCTCAGCAATCGGCTCCATGGGCGTTTGCTGTGGCTGGGTAAAACTGCAATTGTTGAATGCTGGCCTCGCGCTCCTTGACAGAAAGACTGAAGTAAATGTGAGTTTAGTAGTATGTCTATTTTAATGTGGTCTGTGAGGCGTGCTTTGGCGAGGTCGTGGTAAGCAGGTGACAACAGCAGGAATCGTTGCTTGAAAGGCTAGCAGCATCGGCGTTGTTGCCTACGTAAACACTCAAACATGATTCGATGGTCGTTTCAGCATTAAGTTTGGTTGACACAAGCCAAAGGGTTTGGAGTACATAACACTCGCGCCAGGTAATGAAGGCGTTCCCGCCACACCTCAGGACTGACGGTCACATCACAGTTTACTTGCTGAACAGTCGAAGAACTTATCAGGCAGGCGATCTGTCTTCGCTGCTGCAAGGCCTGCCCACTAGCTGCTGACCAGCATCTGCAGCGCGGTCTGCTGCTCCTGTGGTAGCTGAGCCAGTAGTGGTGCCATCTGCTCGTGGTACTTCGCCTGCATGTTTATAAGTGTCCGTGCAACGCCAACTTTGGCTTCAGTTGGGGCAGCTATCTGCACTGCCACTTGGCCAAACACCTGCAGTGCATAGTCAGCAAAACAGGTCGTCAATATGCGCGCAGTTGCAGTTTGATATTCTCTGTGTCCATGAACTCGGCCGAACATGTTTGGTTGGCGCCAGCCCATTGCAAGAAGAGAACCATCCTCGTCTGTCAGCAGCCACCACAAGGCACACATGATGACGGCCGGCAAGCAGACATCTTGGTCACATGTTCATCTACAGCTGATCCAGTAGGTGTTCACGCCACCTGGACCGAGGACAAGCAATACCTGCATGCGATTGCGTGCTGTGTGAAAGACGCATCAAAATTCAACAATTAGGCCCTAGTTCCTACATTGTTCATGATGCCAGACTGGTCACCCACCTGCACAATTTGCGGCACAAACTGCTGGATCTCCCGCAGTTGGTCTGACAGCAGCAGCTTGCACAGCGCACCGACAGCTGGGGTGGTTTCACTCAAGTCCTCCTGCAGGAGCATAATGAAACAGCAGTCAATACCGCAGCCAGAAGCCTGTGCAGTGCCTGTTTTACCATCGCTGTGCTTCATGCACTGTTCTGACAACTACACTGGTTCCTGCAAACACACTGTGCCGAGATGAAGCCCTAGCCTGCTTCCGGTACGCACCTTCAGCGGCAGCGCTCCCAGCAGCACAGGCAGCACCTGTCCCAGCGGCAGCGCTCCCGGAGGAGATGATGACAGGATGCGGCCGACAGCGCCAACTGCGTTGTCACGAGCCCCAGCTGCCTCCTCCGGCCGAAACATGTTGTGCAGCGCTGCCAGCAGCGGCATCACCTGCTGCGCTGCCTTCTCAGGGCTTGCCTCTACCAGCAGCCCAGCGCAGAAGGCAGCGTTCTGGCGGTTGATGTCGTCCTGCAAGCACAAAGGTGCAGCAAGATGGCGCCAGGAATGCCTCCTACGTGACGTGCTGGCAGCAGTTGAGTGCCAGACCTGTGCAAGGATGGGACTATGAGCAAAAGGATCTGCAGCATCTAAGCCCGTGCCTACTTTCCATGCTTGTTACTTTGCCTACCAGTCACGCCTTCAAAACGACAGCATACATCGTGGAAATGCTGCTTGCACCTAAGCCATGCCATACCTCTGTCTGCAGCTCCCGCAGCATCAGCGTCATCAGCGGCTCAACAACAGCGGCAATCCTGGGCCCCAGCGACTCAGCCACCTCCGCAGCAGCACCAGCAGCAATGGCACGCAGCGCAGCAGGCTGCTGCGGCCGCAGCCGTGCCAGCAGCGGCTCTGCATGTAAGCTGAGGAACACTGCTGCATATGCGTCTGGACCCATGCTCGCTGCTAGGGCAGGCAGCAGGTCTGCTGCAGCTCCCAGCAGCTCCTCATCCTCTGCTGCTACGTCCTCGTCATCAACTGCATCATCCTCGTCATCATCTTCAACTTCCTGCAAGCATATGCATGCACAGACCGACACAAAGCAATCCATCAATGACATGGCCAGGCAGCATGCCTCAACTGCAGAGAGTAAGATCGCTAGCCGGCTACGGATGGTGTTTGTGGTGGCGGCTTATACTGAAGAGTGTGGCTCCTGGAGATGTTGCCTGCTCAACCAGCCCTGCTGCTGGAATAGATGTGTCAGCAGCGGGGCAACAAAACAGGCATGTGCTGTGGCATGCTGAGAACACAGCGGCACCGTGGGAGCTAGGCGCCGCTGAAAGTTGTCATGCCATGAGAAACTGTATCACTGGCATTGCAGCACATCAGCCACATTGGTTAAGACTCCACTTCTGTGCAAGCAGTTTCAGGTGGTTCTCCCGCCTTGCCTACCCAGTAACGCTGCAAAAGTTTAATGTGCGGCTCAAACCCACCAGTGTACAGGCGCGTTGAGCAATCCTGCAAAGGCATGTTGCTGCCTTATCGCCTTCTCACCTGGCAGACTGCCTTGTTTCGCAACACAAGCAGCGCCATGTTGGAGGCACCTTCCAAGAACCTTGGCCCCACAGCACCGCGCCCCAGCTGCTTCAGCAGCTGCGCCAGCGCAGCAGCAGCTGCAGCAACAGCAGGCTTGCTGCAGTCCTCTTCCACGCAGCTGATCAGCAGCGGCAGCACCTGCTCACTCAGCACCTGCGTCTGCTGAGACAGCACGACAGGCTCTCCACCCGCAGGCGGGAAGGCGCTGTGTGCTGCTAGTGCCAGCTTTTGCAAGCTGTCGAACGCTGCTGCGCGCGCCTCCTCATGCCAGTACTCTGACATGGTGGTCAGCACTTGCAGGCATTCCTCTGCATATGGCATGAAGGCGCGCGGGCACGCCTCTGCATACCAGCCCAGCGCTGCTGTTGCGGACGCCTTCTCATCCATGACACCTGCCAGCAGCAGCAAAGCACCGCAGCATGTAGTTTGTCAGGTGCCTGTTAGCTGCCGCCCACTGTCCAGCTGCTGCTGCTGTGTGCATTTGCATTTGTTTTGCATGGCTAACTTTGCTTACCGCCGCAGTCAGCTGCAGGGCAGCTTCTAGAGTAATCCTGCAAAGAAACAAGCCCTAGTGCTGTGTAAAAGCAAGCTGTGAACCAGCAGGTATGTTTAGCCTCTGCCTGTGAATTTAGTTTGCTCTGTATTGCCAAGCTACACCGCCCAGCATACCTGTTCGCACGTTGAAGTTGCGGCCGCCGCCCTCATCATCACTGCTCTCATCACTGCCCAGATCCTCATCCCCGTCACTCTCGCTGCTGACATCACCAACAAACTCTGCGCCATCCTCCTGCCTGCAGGAGGCATACGCCAGGCCCACCACGTGGCCCAGGTATGGCGCAAAACCCTCTCCCAGGGCCCTAGCTACATTGCCAAACATGGTGTGGGAGTATTCCCGCAGCTCTGAGCTGTCTGCAGCAGCATAGCCTGCAGGAACCCATGGCACAAGGCAGAGTGCAACATCAGTCTAGTCACCAGCTACAGCAAGTAGAATAAGCAAAACATATGTTCTTGTAGAATTGCTGCTGGATCAGCAACAGCTGAGAGCAGTAAAAAGGGGACCCAACACAACAGGCCTGCCTTATGCTGCGGTGTCAGCAGTGCCTGGTCCTCTTGCCTGCCACAACAGCGCACACACCTGCCAGCACCGCCTCCATCATGGGTGCTATGTGTGGCCCAATCACGGGGTCTTTTGCTCCAAGGCTGGACACGATGATGCCTGCCGCCTCAATAGCCCTGCAGCGGCACAGCAGGTGCTCCTTGCCAGGGTGCTGCATGAAGTGCTGCAGCACAGGCAGCATCTGAGCTGCAGGCGGCAAGCGCAACACAGCCAGCGGACGGAGCAGGGATGACTCAGACACAGAAGGAGCGGATTCAAAGCACGTGATTGAAAACGCTGTACTGATGCAAGTACGCACATGGTACACTTGGAGCTGGGGCGCTTACTCCAGATCAAGCATGGCCCCTGTGACGCCTGGACATGTTGTTACAAACCACCAGCAAATCAAAAGTTGCACTGCTGCATCACATTCAACGTGTGCAGCCCGACCTGTGTATGGCTGGAAGGCCTGCTCTGCTGCTGCTGCGATGCTGCTGACTGCGCTGAGTGCCATCTCCTGCACACCAGGCCGTCCCATCTGCAGCACCTGCAGCAGCTCTGAGATCAGCTGCGGCATGTAGGGCAGGATCTCCGCAGCATCCAGGCTCTCACAGAACGCATCCAGCGCTGCACACAGCGGCAGCAGCATCAAAGCAGAACGAGGTTCACTGTCAGCTTGTGCACCATGGGATGGCTGTATTTAAGTGGCGCTCAAGGCTGCAGAATGCCGAACGCTGCAGCTAGCATCCATAAGCCACCTGCTGCACACAGATGCAGGGACTCCCACATGATGGCTGCCAGCACAGCTGTCTTGTGAGCAGTGCTTAGAATCACTTTAGCATCATCATAGTATCAACAGGCTGCTGCACCACCAGCTCACCATAGCAAGCACGCTCCTGCACCTCCTGATCTGGGTCCCGCAGCAGCCTGAACACCGCAGGCATCACGTCCTTGTAGTGCTGCATCACATCAGGCACCAGGTACTCGCTAAACTGCCCCAGCGCAAACGCAGCAGCACCGCGCACTTCACTGCTGCCGTCAGACAGCAGCGACAGCACCAGCGGCAGCGCCGTCTGCAGCCGCTTGCGCAGCGGCTCGGCACAGCCCTCAGCCATGACTGCTAGGCCCAGCATGGCTGCGTGGCGGCGGTTTGGGTCAGGCGAGGCAGCAGCAGCCCTGCAGGCAGTGGAGCAAAACAAAGCATACGACCAGATGAGATAGTAAGGCAGCAAGGCAGCATATATATGACTATCATGGTGTCTTGCACGTGTTGCAACTGCAGCGCAGTCAAGCTGCTGTAGAAGTCGCTGAGCAGGCGGGCAGCCACTCACTGCGCAAACTGCCACACTGCAGGAAACACGTGCTGGCTGGCCACGGCGATCGCCAGCACGTCCAGCGCCTGTGCGGCAGCTTTCTGGGGTGGCAGCTCCTGCGCGTCGTCGTAGTCTGCTGGCTTGGGCTCGCACAGCATCTCACATAGCGCGTCCACAATCGCACGCATCAGCGGCTTGAGGCGCGTCAGCTGCTTCGGCTTGTACCTGCGGCGGGGTGAGTGCAGTTTGCATAACAATTTGAAGCAGGGTGTGAAGCACTGGGTGGAGATGATCAGCAGTCGCGCTTCCCTAAGCAGGATAAAGCTGGCAGCTGAAAACGCATCAAGTTGACGTCACAGCAGCACGAATCCTGCAGCAGAACACAACCTGCTCTGGTGCACAGCAATGCCGAGTCGAACTGTTGACAGCGTGAATCTGCTTGCGCTGCTTGCCGTGCTGTGCGACAGCCGACTCACTTGGCCATCCAGTGCAGCAGGTGCAGTGCGCGCTCTCTTGTGTCTGACTCAAACTGCTTGTTGGTGGCGACTGTCATGCACATCTCCAGCACTTGCTGCAGGCACGGCTGCAGCAGCGGTGCAGGGCACTCCGCCACCTCAACCAGCACCTGGACAGCGCAGCCAGATACACAGCAGCAGTTTTATTAACTCGAGAACTGCAACGCATTATGTTTGCGCTTCTGTGGTGCGCAGGGGCACTGCTAGCTTGGCATGTGCTGCTTCTGCTGTCGTTGTCCCCTTGCTGTGCATCATTGTGGCCTGCAGGTACCTGCCCACCTAACACAATATATGTTCCAAGCAATCCTGCAAGCAGCCCGGCGGCAATTTGCCATCACTTTTAGCGCCCAACACTGCATAGCCACACCCGTCTCCCCCAACCCCTTGTTTTCACCTGGCACAGCTGCACCAGCAGCTCCTCATTTCCTGCAGCCAGCGCTGCATGCGCACACGGCAGCAGCGCACCCAACAGGCTGTGGAAGGCCGGCACGTGCGCATCCGTGATGAACGGCAGCAGCGGCTCGATAGCAGACAGCGCTGCGGCCTGCACTGCTGCACTGGGGTGGCCTGCGCCAGCTGCCAGGGCTTGCAGGATAGATGGCACATGCGGCTGCAGGTGGTCGCCTGCACAGCACAACAGACAGACGCAGCAAACGGCAAAGAGACTGCTGTGTAAAGGGGGTTGGTGCCAGGCTAGCTGACAGGCAGAACATGCATACATGTGATGCTAGCCACCTGGTAGCAACAGCAGCAGCACAACATCACACTACTGGCACCCAACAAAGCGACGAGCCGCCAGCCACCCACCGATTGTCTCAAACAGTGCCGCAAACAGCAGCAGGCCGACCTCCCTGTGGTCTGCGCTGTCTGCCCTGCTGCACTGGTGCAGGAAGTCCATCAGGCCAGGCCACTGGCCCTCAGGCACAGTCAGTCGAGCAGTGGCAGCAACCACGTCTGCCAGCGCCCGCCGCACGCTGTGTACCGGCTCGTGAGCGATGCGCTCTAGTAGCACCTGCTGCGCGCCTGACTTGACCTGCGGGGCGAATCATTACGCATGAAGGCATGGGCATGTCATGCGTGTGCTGTTGGGTATAGAGGCAGAGGCCTGGTGTCGCACCAGCTGCTGTAGTTTGCTGAGGAGCACGAGCTTGCAGGCGCAGCCGCAGATGCAGCATGCCACACTGCTATGCTATCAAGTGCTGCGGCGCTGTGCTGCAGCAAACTGTGCCTAACTAGCCTATGTCGGTGCTACCAGCTGCCGAGCCACAACCTTGCTGGCTGGCCGCACATGTTGACGCCATTGCTGTCAGCCTAACTGCTGCTGCTGCTGCTCAGCCGGCGCCAGCAGCAAAACAACCAGCTGCAACAACCGCACCTCTGCAGGCAGCTTGGCCCAGTGGCGGGGGACCCATTTGCGCAGCAGCACTGCTGCCAGCTGGCGCACTTCAGGGTTGGCAGCATGCTGCACATGCTGCAGCGTCTCTGCCACCACCTCTGGCCGGCTGGCGACGTTCTGAACGGCTTCCTCAGCCTGCTTGCGGACCTGACAAAATTGGAACAGCGATGTAGAGGTAGCAGAGGCAGTAGCAGCAGCAGCAGCAGCAGTGAGGGTGGCCAGCAACAGTACTGTGTGCTAGGGCAGTCATGAACAGCAGCCGTTGCAAGCACCAGACGACTTGAAGAGGGGCAACGAACGCAATGCGGCTGCAACAGTGCGTCGCAAGTACCTGATTATCGGTGGACAGCAGCGCAGTCAAAACGGCTTCAAAGTCTGCTGCCATGGCTCCACCGCTTGGGCAATGAAAACGCTAGCCCAAAGCGTGCGTTACGTAGGTATCTAAGGTATAGCCCTACAAATTCAAGTGTGGGCAGCGATCCGTGCTGTGATCGCGATTAAAGCGGGTGAACGTACAAGACCTGCCTGACTTGTCATTTGCGCGAAGGGAAAAGCAGTGTAACCACATACGCGTCGAAATTCTTGCAAGACTAGTGAGACAGGACACATTAATGAAACGAGGACGGAACACGAACTGCATTGACGGGCAGCAGCAGCAGCAGTGAACAGCAGCAGCAGAGGCATGGCCACGAGTTCACTGCAGTGCAGCAGCTCTCGGGCTGCTGCAACACGGCCCCAGTCATGCAGGCGCCGCGTGCAGCTGACAGTGCAGGCAGCTAGGTGGGTGGTGGTGGGCCTTCGCAGATCGCAGCGGTGCGTTGCGCATACGCATGATCTTGACTTATGAAAGAACAGCAAGCTTTCTTGCGTGTCGTGTGCTTCCAATGAGTGCCGGCAGTGCAGCAGCTCAGTAGCTTGGCACGGTTCTGTCTTGGCCTCTGCTGTTCTGTTGCTGCTTGAGTGCTTCCTTGGCAGGCTCTTTCGATCAAGGAAACCTTTATGTTGTTTGATTTGACAGGCAGAGCAACCCACCACAGCTGTGGACCCCTTCATCAGAAATCAGGCAAGCCTGCAAACAGCAGCAACCACAGCAGGCTGGGGCACAAGCAGCACTGCAGGCAGCTGCCGCGCGACTTGCAAAGCTGCGTGCATCACCGCCAGGAGCAAGAGTGTCAGCTGCTGTGTAAACAAAGCAAACACAGCTGCTGTGTGTCCGTTTGCGGCCCACCCCAGTGGCTTGCTGTTGGCAGTCTGTCTTCACCCGCCATGCAGCCTCCCACAGCCTGAAGCAACCGTAGAAGCAGCTGCGCAATCAGCATCACAGGTGCAGCTGCATGCAATGTAAATGCAGCTGCAATGGCACAGTTGATGCTGACATGACATGTTGGCTTGCAGGATGGAGATGAGCTTCAAGAGCCGGCAGCCGGTCATCACAGCCAACCAGGGCCCACCACCCCCCAACCCCCTGGTGGTGGAGCGCTTCCAGTCTGTGGTGTCGCAGCTGTTCCAGCAGGTGAGCAGCAGCAGCATAGCAAGGCAAAAAAGCATCTGGATAGTCAAAAACATCGGGGGCGTGCCAAGGTATGGATAAACTGTTTTTGCGGTTTAGAGTCTGACAACCCAGAAA
>RWJK01001692.1:10781-36680 GCA_004335835.1 Scenedesmus sp. ARA3
CCCCCCCCGCCCTTGGTGCATGTGTGAGTTTCAGGACCATGCTTGTGCGACTTTTGACGGCAGTCCTGACAGCCAGGCTGCAGCTACCCACTGGGGCCCAGTGCGCCCTGCTGCGCACTTTGCAGCAAGCAAGAAACGTACAGATAGAGACGCCAGTATTTGAGGGCAAACGAGTTCCAGGCTTCGGAGAATCGGCACAATCGGCTGGTGCTACTGCCTGATTCAGTGAAAGTACTGGAGGCAGTACAGTGCCTGACGCTGGAGACGATATGAAACGACAGTAGAATCTCGACAATGAGGCATGATGAGCCTTTGAGTGGCGAGAAAAACATCACAGGCTTGCTGTGTAGGCGTAGCAGCATTTGCAGGTATCTCGTGCACTGTTAGGCGGGCGCACACCGAATAAGCTACTTACCCTGGCACCTCACCCGCGCCATGCACTCTACAGTCACCCACGCGACTCCTTGTTGCTTCTGGTTTGCCTGAGCACCCTGCCGAGCAGCTCAACCCCCCCAGTCGAGGCAACGCCTGCTTCATACCAGGTGTGCCTTTAATCATCCCAAGCACAGCTTGTTCGCTGATATGTAGGAATGATTTTACGTTTATGTCACAGTAGCAGACGCTGTCGCATCCTTGGCTGTTGGAGCGATCTGAGTAGCAGGTTCACAGCCACTGGGGTTGTGGTGTCCCCGGCCAGTGCCTTGCGCTCTGCGTCAATTCGCTAGCTTTTGTAAGCCTCAGTGTACGTTATAAACTGTGATTGTGTCGCACATGCGTGCCTGTGCTTGTGTATGCAGAGTGCAGCAACCATGGCAGACAACAAGGTTTGGCAGGCAGTGAAGCCCTACCTCAATGGAGGTGCAAGCGGCATGATGGCCACATGCATCATCCAGCCCATTGATATGGTCAAGGTCAGGCTGCAGCTGGGAGCAACAGGCGGCCCGGTGAGTGCAGCAGCGGCTCCAGCACTCCACTGCGCTGCAGCAGCTGCTGCAGTGCACCCTGCAGTATGTTTGAACCAGCAGAAACATGTGCTTCTGCACAGCATGTCAGGGTGAGGCGGCTGGATGCTACATCATTGCCTGCATACTTGTCACCAACAGCAGTTGACCAGGGGGTTTGGCCACTGAGTGATCAGCATTGCTCCAGCAGTAAGTGTGCCATGGTCCCTAGCAAGCTGCTAGTCTCCACACTCTTTGCGCTCCTTCGCTCACTGCTTGGCCGCAACACGCAACACCTCTACTAGTCTTCTCTCCCTCTTACATCTCCTTGTGCTCGCACCGCACCTTCACGTCAACGCAGCTGGGTGTGGCCAAGGACATCATTGCCAAGGACGGCTTTGGCTCCCTGTACAAGGGCCTGTCCGCAGGCCTGCTGCGCCAGGCCACCTACACAACCGCACGCCTGGGCATATTCCAGCAAATCACAGACATGGCAAAGAAGGCCAATGACGGCAAGAACTTGCCACTGTGGCAGAAGGCAGCATGCGGCCTCACTGCAGGTGGCCTGGGTGCACTGGTCGGCAACCCTGCAGACCTGACGCTCATCCGTATGCAGGTGGGTGTAGCAGACGTGGCACTAGACGTACGTTTTCAGGTGTTAAGGGCTGTTTAGTTAAGGGCTGCTGGCAGCTTGCAGGATGTTTCCTTCATGCTTTTGCTGAGCTGCTTGTGGACAGCTGCTGTTGGGCTGCTGTGCTGCCAGCTTGCAGGACATGGTTGCACTAGGACCTGGTTGCTGATGCCATATTAATTGTGCACTGGTTCCTTACGCTGATCATGCTGCTGCTGTTGGATGTCCTGCAGGCTGACAACACGCTGCCGGCAGAGCAGCGGCGCAACTACAAGAACGTGGTGGATGCCATGGTGAGAGGGGTGGAGGCCGGCTTGCAGCTGCGCTATGCTGCAGAGGCAGGCAGGCATCATGCAGCAGGCCAGCCACTAGGCAGCATGCATGAGTGAGCAGTGAGCAGCAGGCCGCGAGCAGCCTGCCTGCAGCTTGCATGGGCTGGGCGCAGTAGCTGCTTGGTTCGCCAGCTGCCGCCTGCTGCGTTGCCAGGGCGCATGGCATGCCAAGTCCCTTCAGTCTACCGTACGCTAAATGGTTTGCATGTGTGCGGCACTTGTGCTTGCTTGTATGTAGACGCGTATTGTGAAGGAGGACGGCGTCGGCGGCCTGTTCCGTGGTGGCGGCCCCACCGTGGTGCGCGCCATGTCCCTGAACATGGGTATGCTTGCCTCAAACGACCAGGCCAAGGAGATGCTGCAAGCTGCAGGCTTCCAGGGGCAGACGGCAGTGCTGGGCGGCGCCATGATTGCAGGTGCGAGGCGGGCAGTTGCGCAGCACCTGCAGCAGGCTTCAATGTGTTGCTGTATGTTGCTGCACATTTGCTAGTGGACAGCGAGGATGTGGAGGATGAACACAGTGCCTTGTGAGTGCAACAGCAGCAGCCTCTACAACTGCTGTGCTGTATTTGGGGTGAGCTGCCTCTGCGTGTAGTGAGCTGCTGTGTTGTCACACGAATGGTGCCCATGTCACCTGCCTATAGTCAAACATGCGCTGAGCTTCTGCCGCCTTGCTGTTGTGTACCATGCTGCCTGCATCGTGCCCTGCTGCTGCCGCTGCCAACAGGCTTCTTCGCCAGCGCGTGCAGTCTGCCGTTTGACTTTATCAAGACACGCATGCAGAAGATGACGGCCAACCCCGATGGCACCATGCCCTACAAGGGCCCCATCGACTGCGCAATGCAGACGCTGAAGAAGGAGGGACCACTCACATTCTACACAGGCTTCCCCACATACCTCATCCGGTGAGTTGCTGGCACTATGGCTAGTGCTGCTTGTTATGCGATTGGTTCTGGGGGTCAATTGGCTGCTTTTAATTCACATGTCCTGGGCGCCCTTTCACGGTTCCTGCAGTCCTCAATCAATATCTTTACTTAACAACCATTGCTCTGGGCAAAAGCACCAATTACTTCATGGACGTCCTGTGTGCGCATGCCGCTGACATTTGTGCACTTCCGTTCCCCTGTCGCTTCGCTTCTGCAGCATTGGCCCCCACGTGGTGTTCACCCTGATGTTCCTGGATGCACTCAATGTGTACCAGAAGAAGGCAGGCCTGTGATCTGGCGGCAACAGGCGCGCCTGAGCGTTGCAGCAGCGGCAGCTGCTGCTGAGCCAGGGGCTGCAGGCAGCGGCCCAGGGCAGGCTAGCACAGCCTGCTGCCAGGCTGCTGCCAGGGGGCGCAGCAGCTGCTGGTGCTGGCGTATGCTTGCAGGACAGACTCCTGCAGGCCTGCAGCAGTGTGCAGGATGGCTTGCACGCATTTCCTGCAAAGGCTGAGACCAACAAACATATCGCTTCTCATTTGGTGCAGCAGCAAGCGGCCCAAACAGCTTGTATGTGCCAGGTAGAATGTGCTTTCGGCATCGGCTGCCACGCAGTTGTTGCGTGGGGCACGTGTATGCATTAGAGTGTATACGTTCGTATTTTTTAATGGGTGCCGCAAGGTTGCGCATGTGAGCTTGTGTGCATGGGTGAGATGCAGCACTACCTTGTGCGTTGCTTGTGGTGCATGTGATCTAGCATTTGCACAGGCAGCAGCGGTGCTGGTGCGGCAGCACCTGGCACATCATGGTGCATGCAGCTTACGGAATTGCCAGGTGCCGACATGCAGTCGCCGTGACGAGACTGGCGACTTCAATAGGACATGGTTCGCCTTGCGTGTCTGCTTCTGCTTGTGACCTACTGCTTGCCAGTGCCAAGCGTTGGCAACAAACGTGTTGTGTTATCTGCTGGTGCAGTGGCATGGTGCTTTGCAGGACACTGCAAACATGCTGATGATGCAAAGGGACATGACACACTGTCCTGGCAGGGTCTGCAATGGCAGTGCACCACTCTCAATTTACATCAGGGTTGTGGACGATTTCACACTACCTGTGCAGCATCATCATTGTGTGGGTGCTTAATTGGGGCAAGGTGTTGTCGAATGCTTGTACTTCATGTGTTGTACTTGCTGGTGCATACCTGGAGGGTTTCAAAGTTTGACCGCCTGTGTCGGACTGGTTGGGTCAGGCCCAACTTGGTCAGACAGCATAGGCAGCTCATTTGCAGCATGCCAGGTGGGCATGCGGCATCCAGATGTATGGTTCCTGTAGCGTGTGGTTCTCTACGTCTTTGCGTGCTGCATGGAACTTTCCTTGCTCCCAAGTCGAGCAGCAGAGGTACCTGCCTGCTGACGAGTGCTGAGGCAACGGATGCAGCACGTGGCTTGTAGACGGACTATGTAAAGACTCGTGTACACAGACAACGTTTAAGCACCAATGTGCGAAGCCATGCTGTTGTAGGGGCAATTACTAGTCGTTACTAAATAACACTTGTTCATGTAGCTGCCAGGCCTCGAGTCTGATGCAGCTGAGCTCTCCACCACCTTTCCTGCACCTTGATCAGCCTTTCTGGGACCCGTGCAGCCTTACTGCCGGCCCATCACACTCGGTCATCCGCTTTCAGTGTTGCCTGACCGCGAGGTGGGCTTTGGATCGCATGATTAAGCATTCCAATCATATTGAATGGCCAATTTGCTTTTTTGAGTGCAGTCTTTGCGCCAGGCTGTTTCCCGCACCTGCAGCGCCACTTGCAGTTGCCTTTCTAGCGACGTCCATAGAGTCTTTGAAAACAGTCGCAGTAGTATGAAATCTGCTTTTGAAATGATCTAAGTGCGGTTGTGCTTCGACTCTGCATCTAATTTGGCATTGGTGCTTCTGGACAGTGAAGTAGGCACTCACCCTTTCACCAAGCACAATTGCTACGTATCAGCGCTTTCGATGGTCAATAGTGCAGCATCAGCCCAGTGGCGGTCATTAGGCTGCAGTTCTTGCAGTCAACTTGCAACCAGGCTGATTGGTGCTTCTGCTGGCTTTGTTGCTGTCTGCCTGACCTGCAGACCATTCCCTCCATGTCTGCAGTTGCCGTCAACAGCACAATGGCAGACAACCAGGTAAGGCCGCAGGACCGTGATCTCCAGCACTGTTTGTCCTGCAGGATGTACTGGCTCGACAGATGTATGCACGAGGCATAGGGTGGTTTTGTGCAGCTGGCAGTACGCCCACCTGCATGCATCAGCTGGGGCTGCCTAGCAACAGCAGCAGCATGTTCCCTGGACTGACGCCCCTCTTTATGTATATACAGAGCATGATTCAGGACAGCACACACAGCACTGTCTGCATGGCTGTTTGTGAACTGCCTCATCTGTTTGACTTGTTTGACTTGGTTCCTTTAGGTGTGGAAGGCTGTCAAGCCCTACATGAATGGTGGCCTGTCAGGCATGGGTGCCACCATCATCATCCAGCCCATTGACATGGTCAAGGTCAGGCTGCAGCTGGGAGCAACAGGCGGCCCGGTAAGTGCACCAGCGGCACACAGTGCCCGAGCTGCGGTGCTGCTGCTGCAGTAATGCTTGCAGGACAGGGCCTAGTCTTGTTCCTGCAAGAGTCGCAACTGTCTTGCTCGCATGTCTGCAAGGTGCTACAGCTGCAAGGTAAATACGCAGTCTGTGCCTCCCATGTCTGATGATACCTGTCCACCTCCAGGATGATGTGTGTGTGTGTGTGAGGCGCTTGCGCAAGGGTACCCACAGTGCGTGTGCTTCTGCTCAGCGTGCTAAGCTTTCCTGCCGTCATCCTGCTGCTGCTGCTGCTGCGACCTCTGCATGTCTGCAGCTGGGTGTGGCCAAGGACATCATTGCCAAGGACGGCTTTGGCTCCCTGTACAAGGGCCTGTCCGCAGGACTGCTGCGCCAGGCCACCTACACAACCGCACGCCTGGGCATCTTCTCCCAGCTGACAGAGGTTGCAAAGAAGGCCAATGATGGCAAGAACCTGCCGCTGTGGCAGAAGGCAGCGTGCGGCCTGGCTGCTGGTGGCCTGGGTGCTCTGGTTGGCACACCAGCAGATCTGACCCTGCTGCGCATGCAGGTGGGTGCCGTGCTTTCACTTGGTTGTGGCCTTGCAAACAACATGGTCAAAGCAAGGCATGCATCAAGCAATGTTGGCAATCATTCATGGCTGAGCCACCCTTCAGAAACTGCAGCAGCACAGGCCACACCAGCAACGAGCGCCGTGGTTGTTGTGCAGATGCTATTGATTTGTGCAACTCGTACCATCTCGTGCTGAAACAGCTGCTCATCTGGCTGTCCTGCAGGCCGACAACACGCTGCCAGTGGAGCAGCGCCGCAACTACAAGGGCGTGGGTGATGCCATGGTGAGCCACGCAGGGCTTTGAATTTTTACTGCTGCTGCGACAGCACAGGGGGCTGTCAGCAGGATGCCGCAGCACACATGCACCTGCAGCAGTTCGCAAAGCCAGGCACGAGCTGTTATTTGGCACCAGGCCGAGGACTGTCATTCCCTGAGGTTTTGGGGCGCACTTTGTACGACCAGGCGCAATTCACGCTGGAGCTTGGAGCTCACCGCTCGTGCCTGCTGTGCACTCCTGCAGACGCGTATTGTAAAGGAGGACGGCGTGGCAGGCCTGTTCCGTGGTGGCGGCCCCACCGTGGTGCGCGCCATGGCGCTCAATATGGGCATGCTTGCCTCCAACGACCAGGCCAAGGAGATGATCCAGGCAGCCGGTTTTGAGAAGGGCAGCATGATCCCCGTGATTGGCGGCTCCCTCATTGCAGGTGCGCAGCAGCAACGGCAGCGGGCATGGCATCTGCAGCAGCTGGGAACGATTTGGACTGCGGTCACGCCACATGTGATGTTTGTAGCACTGTATACGTGACAGGGTGCTGATGTGTGCCACGGCTTGTCAGCACATGCGTCTGCTGGAACCTTCAGGCCCCATGACTGTTGTCACAATAATCTTGCCAAGCGTGGGTGATGTATGCAGTGCACCCAAGCGGGTGAGCCTTGCAGCATATGCACCATTCACAGATCACTGTAGCGGCACTATCAGCTCATGCTGTCACTTTGCATCCGCTGCTGGTGGCGCCTGCTGTCCTGCAAGCATCAGGCATGCAGCTGTCACAGTTGCATCATTCCTTTGCTGACATGCTTTTGGCTGCTGCTGCTGCCTCCTTTCCACTATGACCAGGCTTCTTCGCCAGCGCGTGCAGTCTGCCGTTTGACTTTGTCAAGACGCGCATGCAGAAGATGACGGCCAACGCTGATGGCACCATGCCCTACAAGGGCCCCATTGACTGCGCGATGCAGACGCTAAAGAAGGAGGGACCCCTCGCCTTCTACACAGGCTTCCCCACATACATCGTGCGGTGAGTTGCTGCTGCTGCTGAGGCGGCGGCTGCTGTATCTCTATGTGCCAGAAGGCGCTTTGCATATAGAGAAGGCAGCATTGCATAGTCGATACTCTTCAGTCATCTGAGCTGCGGCTTTGTGACTGCTCAACGCCTTGTGATCCGTGCGCCATATAGAGCGGAAAGAAGTTGGCATCGCACCGTCACGTCAAGCGCGTTGCCTTCCACTCACTCAAGTGTGCTCCATTGCCTCCCCTGCTGTCCTGCCTGCCTCTGTGGTTGCTGTGTGCAGCATTGCACCCCACGCAGTGTTCACCCTGCTGTTCCTGGACGCCCTGCCCAAGCTGCAGAAGAGCGTTGGCCTGTAAGCACAAAACTCAATGCTGAAGTGCTGGTGGTTTGGCTGGAAGCAGCAGCGGCTATGCTTGACTACTTCAGTCAGTGTATTTTGCGCTGCAGTTATGTGCATGTGAGGTTTTGACGTGTCATGTGTTGTCATGCGGCTGTCGCGCGCGTGTGTGTGTATGAACCAGGTGTGCGAGTGCTGGCAGTTCAGCAAGTGCACGTAGTGTGTTTGTGTCTCACACTTGTGTCTGTTTGATCTGTGCGCAAACTTCAGTTGCTGCAATTGCAGATTGTTTACCCAGTAGGCAGATGTCTGGCTGATACTCGGGCGGGCTTTGCACAGAAACACGCGATGGTGTGACGTGCTTTGTGCACGCTGCCACTGCACCGTCGTGATGCTGCTGCTCCCGCTGAAATTTTGTGGCTGAGGCCAAGTTTGCAATGCAACAGCAGCAGCTGCAGCCAGTTTTCGCTGCTAGCATGCCCAGTAGGCCAAATTGTCTGTTCACATTGGCTTGGCGGATTGGGGAAGGGTTGCAGGGGAGCAGCACTTGCGTGGGTGTGAGCGTGTTGAGTGTGTGTAGGCCTGAGTTGCAGATGGGTTTGTGCTGAACCCCACGACTTGTAAGAGAGAGAGTGTGGCGCCAACGCTCCGTGCTTTAGTGTACAGAGTTGATGCAAGATGTTTGCCGGCAGCATGGCTTCACCCGGCAGCAGCAGCTGCAGCACCGCACCCTGCTCACACCAGCTGAGACTGGACAGCCATGTACTCAATCGCCTTCATAACTCGCTGCCGTGGTCTGGTTAAGCAGACGCGTGCCTCACCGATGTGCAAAGCTTAACAAAATATCTTACAACGTTTGCTTGTCGTAGTGCTTGCCCGCCAGACGACACGCCGACGCGGTGACAGCTCCCCGCAAGTGACTGCGAGTGACCCTGTCATGCCATATGCGCAGTACATTCCATGCGCGCATCAGTGGCTAGCAACCACGCCTCCAACAACTGTTTCAAAAGTACTTTTTCGTGTTTCCTGTTGAATCTGTCCGAGAAACGACAGCTGGCTGGAGCGCAAAATCACCACAAAGGGTATCGCAGTTGCATCGAGCGCACCAGGCAGTAAACTCATCCCGTGCTAAATACTTCGTCAGCAGAATAGTTGGATATACTGTTCACTGTGAACCGCTGAAGTCAGCACACTCAGAGTGGGTGATGAGCGGGAAGTGAGGGCAGGCGCAGCGGGTGCACCGGCGACACAGCAGAACAGCGCGATGGAGCCAGTCACATCCACATCGTGTAGAACAAAGGTGTTAGGTACAGCTAGGCGGCGATGGCGAGGTCATCTGCTGGCACTGCTGCTGCTGCTCTCTATCAGTAAGTACAGACAGCTGCTGGTAACCAGGGCCCGGCTGCAAATCTGCAAATGCACAGATGAGCAGCACAATACAGCACAAAGGATCTTAACAGCTGAGTCTGCATCAGCAGAGATAACAGTTGCAGCTGTACCATCATGAAGTGCCAGCTACCCTCAGCACACAAATGCACTGCAAGGAGGTGCAGCCATCATGAGCAGAAACCTGGTCAACACGACCGCATGACTGCATGTTTCACAGTGCATGTGTTCATGTCACTTCTCCTGAACTGTTCCGCAACAGGTGGCTCTCTGGCTCGTCGGACAATGTTTCAGGCAGCAGCCAACCCAGACAGCAGCGGCAGCAGCAGTGACCCTGCAAGCAGCAGCACAAGCAGTACGCAGCCAAGCTTTGTCAGCGTACCATCAGCAGCAGCACCAACAGCAGCAGATGCTGCCGGCAGCAGCAGCGGCGGCGACAACAGCACTGACTTGAACGCCAACATCGGCAGCCTTCTGGGGAACCAGATCGGGCAGCTGCTGCGCCAACTCCCAAAGAACATGACGCTCCCAAAGCGCAACCCTTTCAACTTCACACTTCCAGAGAACTTCACGATGCCGAAGCTCTCAGATATCAAGCTTGAAAACGGCATGACAGCGCTGGAATTTGCAAAGGCGCTCATGACGGGCACCATCTCTTCCAACACGGCTGACACCAACACACCAGACAAGGGCTTGTCAGACGTGCAGTCTGGAGCACTCAACATCAACCCATTCGTTGATGGCGCAGCAATGTCGAATGCACTGACGCTGGCAGGCAGAGATGCAACAGCCAACTCCCGGGGCATTGTGTTTGGCCTGGTTGGCACAGGCAGATCTTCCAACGAGGCTACTGCCCTAGGCATGACAGGAGCCAAGGCTAGCACTGACACCTTTGTGATCAATGGCGGCGGCTTGAACCAAAATGCAATGGGCAGCAACTTGGCGGCTACCCCCCAAGGCCCAGCTGACACCAGCGTAAGGTCGGCTGCATTTAACATTGCGGGAGGAGTGACTACTGGAGGCTTGACCAACGCAGTCGGAAAGAAAGCAGCAGACAGTGCTGCCCTTGCAGCAGGCATGACAGGTGCGGCACATTGAGGATGTGGACTCCAGCATGTGAGCGCTCTTTGCACATTCAAGAATCGCTGACAGTGTGTCTTTAAACCGGCTGTGCTGGTTCAATCTCTGTGTTCTTCAGGAACATGGCACGTTGCCATGCTCAACTGAATTGGTCAAGCACAACTCTGCACATCACAGCGGCAACGCATAGTCACCAACCTGCAGTGCAGAAGTCTCCTGGCAGTTCTCTGACTTTATATCATCTGATGCAATACTGCTGCTGCTGCTGCTGCTGGCAGGCTTGGGTGACTCCTACAGCTCGCTGTTCTCCAACAGCCTCACCGAGGGTGATGCCAGCAGCAATGCAGGCCTCATTGCCGGCACGCTCACAGGGGCCTCCAAGGGCACAGTGGGCTCAGTGGCCACAAGTGCAAAGAGGAGCGCAGAGAGCCAGGCGCTGGCCACCTCCAAGTCAGGTGGGTGAGCGGTGGGCTGGTTTGTGTCTTGCAGCGATGGTGTCAATTTCTGTGCATTGCAGCCTTGACACTGTGAGCACAACCTGGGCTGCGCCTGACAATAGTGAACCAGTAGTGATGATACTATGATAGCTTGCCCACCTAATGCTGCACTGTTGTTTCAACAACAGCATCTGGCGCCATGCCTGCAGCCTTATCAAGCTGTGTATACGTGCAACTGCTGTCATCAACGCTGTGCCTGCCTGCTGCAGCCATCGGCTCCTCCACCTCCAAGAGCGCCTCCATGAGCACAGCAGCGCAGAACGCCACCAGCAATGTCGGCAGCGACGCCTTCAGCGGCGTGGGAAATGCAGCAAGCATCTCCAGCACCACCGCCAGCGGCCTGCGCGCAGACGCAGCAGCAGACAGCAAAGCCCACAGCGAGGCCGGCGCAGCGAACTCCTTTGCCATCTCAAAGGCTCAGGGCGTTACATCGGCTTCCGCAGCGTCGAATGCAACGTCGCAGCCAAGCGCAAAGGGCATCCGGCGCGCGCCGGTGCTGCTGACGCAGCTGCGACTGCCGTCGCTCACGCTGAGTAGCAGCAAGAGCAGCAGCAGCACGTTCCAGCCAAAGGACAAGAACGGCGCAGCGCCCAACTTCTTGCCGGCCATCCCTTCGTTCCTGAATCAGCAGACAGCAGCATCTAGAAGCCTCCCCACCACTCTACCGCTGCTTGGCGAGGCACTGGCAAGCACAGTGGGCCTCAAAATGCTGCTGCCTTCGACACCGCGCATCATCCCTCAGCTTCCCACCCTCAACCAGACGATTGAGGTTCAGGCCGCACCTGCCTGCAATGAAACAGAGATCAACATGAACCGCACGGCGAATGAAACGCGGCTCAGCTGCAACGCCACCCTCAACTCCACCAGCGGCAACACCAGCGACCCCACGGCCTCGCTGCCAGGGCTGCGCTTCTTTGATAACCTCAAGGTAGGCTGCTGCTGGCTTTGCATTGCAGCTGGTCTTGTCAACAGGCACACTCTGTGGCGTTGCGGCATTGCTCTGTAGCGCTTGACTATGCATGGTGTGCTCTGCTGATGCTGGCGCGTCTTGTTTGACTTGTTGCATGCTGCCCTTATCTCCTGCTGCCACCCACTGCTGCTGCTGCTGCTGCAGGCGATGCGCGACAAGTTTGATGCAGAGAACAAGGAGAACGCGACAGCATCATCTCCATCTCCGGACGATCTGCCAGCATCAAACTTCCAGCGCCGAGCAGCGCAGAAAGCCTCTTCAGCTAAAGAATGGTTCAAGAAAGCTAGCGCAGAAAGCGGAGGAGGGGCAGGCAACAGCGGCGGCAGCAGCAGCAGCAGCAGCAGCAGTAATGGCGGGCAAGCTGCCAGCGGAAGAGGCCAAGGGGATGGGGAGGCGAAGACAGGCGACGGCAAAGGAAATGGCAGTACCGGCAGCGGTGGCAGCAGCGGCAGCGCAACGAAGGTATCACCAAAGCCAGAAACAGGAGGGAGCAAAAGTGGCAGTGTGAAAGCCAGCGCCAAGCCATTCATCGGCCCTGCCCGGCCACCTAGCTGAGCGGCAGCCGCTGCAGCGCAATTGCTGCAATGTTTTGTGATGTGTATAGTGTGTTTGCATAGAACCCACAATCATGGCGAGGATGCGACCGCAGTCACTGTGGCATAGCTTGGCCAGATCTGGCGCTCGCCACTGGGCGCCGGTCTGAGCCCACTGGGCAGCTGCCGCAGCTGTTGCACACAAGCGACTAAATTGACCCTTTGCAAGTAACATCCAGCCTAGCTTTGAATGATATAAGTATTTGCCGTTGATGAAGCATAAAAGATGAGTTGCAACCGTAGCACTATGCTGACTGGCGCATAGGCGTTGCCGCCGTGTCCTGAGGCAGCACTGCCTTGGCAGGCCCTGCAGCAGTGCCAGAGTGACACCCGGGAAACGTCTGGAGATGCAGCTGAACAATCCGGATGATGCAACATCATATGCAACGACTACGGCGTCCTGAACTACTTGAACGTGGTTCCCGTCTGATTGCTGCAGCACGCTATGCAGGCCGTGACGAACGGCCTCAGCAAGGATAGTGTCCAGGGTTTGTTCTTGCTGACACAAGCTTGCCCGGACTTCATGCTCGCAGTTTAACAAGCACTTCCTAATCCAAATCCATGCATCAATGACTCCGTGCAGCCTGAATGGCTGCACTTCAGGGTGTCACTCTTCGAGGCTGTGCCAGTGTTACGGGGTTTCCTTTGCGTCAAGCTCCTTATATGATGATGTGTGCTGTTGTTGCTGCAGTAATGGCGTTATGCTCGTGCCTGTGAAATGGCCGTCGTGGCAGGAGGTCGGGGGCAGCCTGAACTTTTTTCCGACCTAGCACCATGCTTTCGACCCTTTGTTGCATCTTAGCAGTCATATTTTTGATCATCTTGGCTGTACCCGGCTTCTTGTTCGCGGCCGTCTGCCTGTATCTACTGGCTTGCCAGCTCAGGACACCGTTGTTGTCTCTCTTCGAGGATGTCTGCGCGTATCTGTTCGTTGAAGCACGCATACGGCGCTTTCTGGCCCGAATCAGCCGTCTGGAGCGTTTGAAGTTTCACCAGTACTACCACGGTGGGCACTAACAGCACTACTGCTGATGCTGCTACTGCTTGCTCGACTCTGCTATTTGCTAGCCTGAACGAGCACAAGTACCATCAGAGCTCATATCATCTGTTCATTTTACCCGAAAGTCGGCCTCAACTGCACTACTGCCTGCCAGCAACCCTGCATTCGGCCGACTCATGCTTCCTGCTGCACACCCTGCCTCCCCCCACGCCATCCCCTGCAGGCGCAAAACCAACCAGCAATGACTTGTTCAAGGGCCTCTCCATCGTGTGCGACTGGTGGCACACGCAGCAGAGCCCGCCAGGCATTCCTGCAAGCGTGGTGGTGTACATGCGGCTCACTTGCAGGACACTATCACAGCTCGAGCAGCTGGCAGCAACTCACCTCACGCTGCGCGCACCGCTAGCAGCAGCAGGCGTAGCAGGGGCAGTCAGCAGCCCGGCTCGATGGCGCAGCGTGCGTGCAGTCTCGTACCTTCATAGGCCCGAGCAGCTGCCAACGCTGATGCTGTTTGCTGCTGTGTGGCCCAACCTGCGGCAGCTGCATGTCAGTAAGCCGCAGTACTTGCAGCTGCTGCACACCACAGCAGCAGCAGCAGCATTCAAGGCAGGCACAGCAGCAGCAGCAGCAGCAGCAGCACCAGGCGGCATCCTCAGCCGCAGCCCTAGCAAGCAGCTGCTGCAGCTGCAGACAGACTTCACAGATTGGCTTGCAGGACCCGTGGCTGCAGCAGCAGCAGGCGGCAGCCTGGCTCCGCTGCTGAACTTCAGTGGTGGTGCACTGGCAGCCGCACTTGCTGCTACTGCGGCCGCTGCAGCCGCCGCTGCAGGCAGTGGTGCTGTGGAGGCGCTGCCTCAGCTGCACACAGCCCTTGCAGGAGCGGCTGCTGTTGTGCAGTTGACCACAACATCCATTACGTCTTTCTGCAGCAGCAGCAGCAGCAGCAGCAACAGCGGCAGTGGCAGCAACACCCACAGCAGTGGCAGCATCCAAATTGGCAGCACTGACGGTGAGGGCAGCCGCCGCAGCAGCAGTACACTGCATGGCCGCATGGCCTCAGCAGGTGCTACTGCTGCTGCTACTGCGCTTTCCAGCTACAGCCCTGACGGGGCAGCGCTGCACCTGGTAGCAGGCATAGTACTATCCGGCTGCCACTGGCCGCACCTGCAATCTCTCAGCCTGCCTAGGCTGGGCCTAACACCTGCAGCAGCGCAGCTGCTGGCGCAGGCTGCTGCGCAGTGGCCGCTGCTGCGGCTGTTGAATGCGTCACATAACAAGCTGGGAGCGGCCGGGCTGCAGGATTTGCTGCTGGCGGCCGCCAGCCACTGGCAGCAGTTGGAGGTGCTGGATGTGCGGGGTGACAAAGGGCCAGCAGCAGCACAGGCAGGTGCAGCTGGAGAGCCGCAGCAGCAGCAGCGGCAGCAGGTGGGGCTGATGCCGGCTATTGCAGCTGCAGCTGCTGTAGCAGTTGGGCTGTGCTGTGAGCCCTGGGTCAATAGCAGCAGCAGCAGCGGCAGCAGCTGCAGCAGCAGCAAGAAGTGTGTGGTGATTGGAGGTCACATGCATGCCCCGACCAGCCACCCGCATGGGTCTGTGTCGGCAACGCTACTGCTTGGAGGAGCTAGCAGCAGCAGCAGCAGCAGCAGCAGCAGCAGCAGCAGCAGCAGCAGCACACACTGGCTGGGGCCGTTGGGTGGTTGCTGCAGTGTAGTTGATAGCGGCAGTAGCAGGAAGCTGCCTCCGCTGCACTTGCTAGTGCTGTGAAGGCGCGCGAGGTCACATTCTTTGGGAGCGTGGCGGCAGAGTTGCTGTCAGCATCCTTTGTAGATGATGCTTGCCTGTTGGCATTGTTTGGGATTAGCCCGGGTTGTGAGCAGCAATTGCTGCATAAGCTTGACCTGGTTTTCTTGCTTGTTCTGTGCAGCTTGATCTACAGCTTGAAGAAGTGTAGAATATTGTTGCTTTGTGTCGGCTGAGTTGCTCTGACTGTTGCTTCACCTGCAAAGTCGCCAACCCGGCCTGCGTCCTTTGGTCGCGTTGTCAGTGTTTACAGCATTTGAAGTCACTTGTTTCACTTCCTTTACTGGTCCAGCTCAGACACTTGCTGGCACGGTCTCTGCTTTCTGCGCAGGCGTTGCTGGAGTTTGTTTTGTTTCCAGGCCAGGGGTTTGTTCATGCACTGCTCTCCAGGCTTTCTGTTGCTGCTGCTTGACATGTGCTTATACGCGCTAATCTGCGCGGCCGTTGGTTCATTGGGTGTCAATGCAGCGCTGGCGTGTTTCCGTGAGCATGCAGTCAGCGCAGTTTCAATGCAGTGCTGGCCTGCAGGATTGTACTCTGTTGTACAAAAAAGCAAGCACATGGGTAGTTTCATGGCTCTGCTGGTGTCACCATTGCAGCTGTGGGGCTTGGGACACTGCGAATGGTGCAGCCGTTTGGCTCCTGTCTCTGTGCCTGGCAAAGTGCATGGGCTATGGTTGCTAGATCTTTGTCCTTCCCAGGCCGGGTATCAAACACCCGAGTTTGCCCCAGCAGCCTCTATGGCATATGCTGCATTGATGCTTGTTCTTGACAGAGGCTGTCAGCCTTGGGGTTGCGCCACCATCAGCACACCTTTATACATGTCCTCCTAGAGCTGTCAGCTTTGGTGGCTGGCAGCTGCGTGCTGTTTGACCTGATGTGGTGTTGTGTGGCTTCAGTGGTGTTGTGTGGCTTGGGTGATCAGATGGATTGTTTGGCGCTGTGCTGCCAGGTAGTGGCCTCGGCCCCGCAGTGCAGTAGCAGGCCATATGCCAGATCTTGCTAGTATGTAACCAACCGTACGGCTTCTGATATGCATGGCAAGCATTCTGCGGTCTGGAACGTGCTTGTTGCTTTTGACAGCGCCGCTGCCACGCACACGGTGTGTCTGATATATTCTCTATGGAGCTTGGTCTGTCGGTCTGCCATGCAATGGCTCCGCACTGCCTTTAAGGGGCGGCTTCTGCGATGGCAGTTCACTGACCACAAGGACAGGCACCATAGTTACCAGGTAGGGCTGAATCAATGCTACCAGTGACACCGGCCCTGTACAGCTACGAGACACACAAGGTGCTCTCTGCAGAACGTTTGCACAGCATACATGGTTATACACAAGAGCGGGAGCAGTCAATACGCCAGGCAGAACCTGCAATGACATGCCGAACCGCACACAAACATGCCACATGTAGCGTGGCTGCACCACAGCAACAAGGCCCGGCGCCATCAACTGTGCTTGAACAGTGCCACCGCACAGGATTAACACCAAACTTTGAAAGCATTCTGCAACAACAGCCATAACACGCATGATTCTGCTGCAAGTATAACAGCAGATGACACACGCCCTGCAAGTCCAATGACTAGTGGCACACCCAAGCATCTGCCCACATTGAGAGGTAAGCATGATGCACGTGGTTGGCACCACTCGCAAAAAGTAACGCAACGTAACATGTAAGTTATTGATGGGTCACCTTCTAGAGGAAGGCTTCCCAAACACAATTGAAACCTGACAGTGCCCGCAAAGGGGCACTTCAACATCTGTTGCACCTGAAGATTCCATGACAGACATGCGTTGGATCACAGCTAGTCTGTGATGTAGTGAAACGGCTGAACCACTATGCTCTGCAGGAGTGCTTTGCAGCACATTGCCTGGCGGACAAGCTGCCAGTACCTGCTACAGCGCAGCAGCGCCCACTCTCATTGCCTGACTGCCAAAGCCGATGGCAGGACATTCTTTCAGCCGCCATACAGCCTTTGATTGACCTCGGTGTCGGGTGCATAAGCAACCGGAGGTGTCTCAGGCTGGTTGTTCACTCGGAAAACATCATCAGGCTGTTCAGCAGAACTGCCACAGGGGCAGTGCGCATGTAACCGCACGGCCGCAAAAAGTCATGCTGCTCGTGTTCAGCCCTGTACGCCCACAGTGCGTTTGGTGGTGCCCAAATCAATCAATCAGTCACATGCGCAGCATCGTCGAAACGTGCACATGGTTTAGGTGCCTGCCGCTGCCAGTCTGGCAATCATGCGCACAAGTGTTGCGCCCGCGAGGGCGCTCAGGCAAGTGTTGTCCTGCCGCTACTGCCAATCAATCAATGTGTGCGCCAGCTGCAAACACAGCAGCACATAAGCCAGGCCAATGCCTGGCAGTGACACAACATCTCATCCAGCCCTTGACAGGGGTGTCCATCCATCAACATCACGAGGTGCATGCGTCGTACAACGCTGAACCGGTCATCTCACATTTCTCAGACTCGTATGCAGCACACTAGCTCATGCGGATGCACCATATGCATCACGCATGCTCATGTTATTGTACCAACAGTGCTGCACACAAGCATGAGCAACGGGTCGTATGCCAACCGCCCACAATCCAACGCCAGTGTGTCCAACGTAGCGTGCAGCGATGCCTCAAGTTCCATAACTCGGCCCACAAGCCAAGGCCAGTGTGTTTGGCGCAGTGTGCAGCGATGCCTCAAGTACAATGATTCAGCCCGCAAGCTGCCGCAAATGCTGTCCTGAGACCAAACAACGCCTGCAGCCCTTTTCAGCGCAGGCCCTGGACCTGCAGCTGACTCAAGTGTCAGGCACACAAGCTCCTGGAGCATCATGTCCTCACCACCAGTGACAGTGCAAATGCTGTCCAGAGACAAAACAACGCCCGCAGCCCTTTCAGCGCAGGCCCTGGACATGCAGCTGACTCAAGTGTCAGGCACACAAGCTCCTGGCGCATCATGCCCTGTGCACTAGCGACAGAGCAGATGCTCGCCTACCAAAAAACAACGCCTGCAGCCCTTTTCAGCGCAGGCCGTGGGCCTGCAGCTGACTCATGTATTAGGCACACAAGCTCTTGATGCATCATGCCCTTAGCTGCTGCAGCCATGCAGCATGTCACCACAGTGTTGTTGGCGTGCCATGCTAGGTTATGACATAGAACACAACGCGAACAGCCATTCCATGGCATGCAAGTGTGCTCATGGTCAAGCAAACAACGCTGTTGAGCAGCGATATATCTGCAGTGCACAATGATCGCATTATCAGCCACTGACATACCCTATTGTCGGGACACCGGTATCTCTATCATGCAAGTGTAAAGCTTCAGTCAGGTACATACGTTGTTTGAACCACGAACCACAAAGCCATCTGTCCGTTGATCCGTGCATCGTAACACTGGAAATACCAGGACTCGCAGCCGAGACTATTATGCATACCTCAGGTAACAGCACACGACAGCATATGCTCATGTAGCTGTGCAGCTGCTGCATACCAGCTTGCGCCGCCAGGCAAGCGCAGCGGTGTTATTGCAAAGACAAAACACCAGGTAGATAACACCTTGCCACATAACACAACCACATCCACAAACAAGCACGGAGGCCTATGCAAGTGAACACTGAAACTGCCCAACTCACAGCTGCGCTCCACGTTTGTACCTAGCCACTGCCATATATGCCCAAGCAAGCTGCATCGCAGACAGCAGTCGAGCTGCCACCCCTCTTCACCCCAGCTTATGCAGGTTGGTTGCTCTTGAGGCTCTTTGAAAGTCAAACCAACACCAAGGCCAATGCATAATCCAACAAGCATGCCCATAGCCATGCAGCAGCATATGGAGAGCAGCTGTGTTATGCCCCCACCTCCATAACACGCAGCGCATCAATCATCCGTTGTAGCTTGATCACGAACTTCCTAAACTTCGCAACGCGTATCTCAATCAAGTAGCAAGCACGTGGAGCAAGCGCGTCCCTCAGGGGACGCTGTTATACCCCACTAAACCCAACCTACCCTGCCAGGTCCCAAAACACTCACTTGCGGCCCGAGCATGTTGCAGCAAAGTGAGCGCTGCACTGATAATCATGGAAGTTCTTCTGCGTCTGCGCCGAGGCAGAGCGCGGGAACTTGCCACGAGACTTGCAGGAAGCAGGCTCACACTTCCCACTCGGAGCACAGAACAGCCCACTGCCGCACTCGCCATAGCCACCACAGGTAGCGCCTGCTGGCTTGCACGTGCTGCGCGGAGCGCACACTCCCACACCGCCCTTTCCGACAATGCAATCGAGCCCATCGCAGCACTTGTTGCCGCCAGCGGTAAGGCCGCACACGCCGCCAGCCCCCGAGCATTGCGGCTTGTCGGTGCAGACGGGCAGGCAGTAGCTCTTGCCGAAGCGGCCGGACTGCTGGCAGCTGAAGCCGGGGCAGCAGGAGTCCTTGCCGGGTGTGCATTGCTGGCACTTGCTCTGGCAGGGCTGCAGGGCAAAAGAGAGGGTGAATCAGAAGAGGTGTGCAGGTAGGCTTGTGTGAGATGTACAGACAATAAGTGGTCGAGATCGCAGTGTGAGTATTGCAGGTGCAGATTTGCCAGCGTGTGGGAGTGCACCCTTGCTGGACTGACGCGGTGTTAGCACAGCTGTCAAGCGTTTTCCTGTGCATAAGTGTTGGCTTCACAGCTCTCAACACAACCTCCACAGCTGAGGCAGCTGAAACTTTTATGCAGCGCTCACCCTGGGGCAGTAGTTCTGGTCAAAGCAGTTTGGTGTGCAGCCTGGCTGCTGGCACAACTAAACATAAAGTCACACATGCATATCCCAGGCGACGCAAATTGATGTGAGGCTCACCCTGGGGCAATAGTTCTGGTCGAAGCAGGTGGTGCTGGCATCCCAGCTGCCCGGGCAGGCATCCTTGGTGGTGATCCAGCACTGGGCAGCCATGCTGCCGCCGCCGCTGCAGCATGCGCCCGTGCAGAACTTGCCACTGAAGCAGGCAGTCAGGTCAGCGGACCAGGTGCCTCCTGCCCTCTGGCAAGGGATCTTTGCCACACCAGCCTTGCAGCCAAAGCTGCCATCGCAGCAGGATCCAAGCACTGGCTCCTGTGTTGGCAGGTGTGTTTGCGGTTGCAGGCAGCGGCAGCACAGTCGTCAGGAGGAGCCGTTGTTGCTTTGTGGACCAATGACAGCATGGGTGTAGTGTACAGCAGCTCAACCAGAATATTCATGAAAGCTGCTGAAAAGTTGCAGTTGGCAGAGCAGGACAATGCAGCTGACAATGGGCCACACGCCTTGCTTAGATCCACCTGAGTGTTTGCGTATCAAATGTATAAGAGAGTTCAAAAGCTTTGGCAGCATCCACTCACCCACACAACCACAGTTTCAGTTGTCTTGATCTCCGTGTTTGCAGCAGTCTTGCACGGCTTGAAGGTAGCACCGGCAGTGCTGGTGATCGTGCCGGCCTGCGCTGCGCGTGTCGTGTACTGCAGCGTGACCGGGGCGCTCATGGAAGCAAAGTTACACTGCAGGATCTGCTGTCCCATTATAGCAGTGAACTTGCAGCTGCCGCCGGCAGGTGGCTTGGTCAGTGTCGGGTTGGACAGGAGGGTCGGCACTGGGTTTCCAGCGTATGCATTCAGCACGGTCCCGTTGGAGGGTGTGAGAGTGAGTGTCCAGGTAATCAGGGAGCCCTTGCCGGCCCTGCGGGGGCTGCCACTGATTGCCATGCTGAGGGTTGCAGCACAGGCTTCGGGCTGGGGCTGAATTATGACCTTCTCAACCTGCAGGGAGCAGCAGAAAGCACGCAGGAGGAGAGTCACGCACCACACTGTAGTTGCAAATCAAGCTTGTATCCAGTAGGTTGTCAATCTTCAGGCAAGCTGGCAAGCAAGGGCCCTATTAATACCGCAAAGACGGCTCACCGTGACTGTAGCCGGTTTGGAGGTTTTGGAGCAGGTTGGGTCGGCCACACCCTGCTGGCTTGGCTTGTCGCAGCCGACGCTTGCCACGTTGCTGAGCAGGCCGAGCTTTGAGCCGTCGGCCAGGCAGCGGATGGTGATGGTGCGAGTCTCTCCAGCAGGAATGGCACCCAGTGCGCAGCGCATGAGCCGGGGGTTGGCCTCCGCAAAGGTGCAGGCTGCAGCAGCAAGGCGGAACAGCAGTTGAGTATGGATGTTAGAGTGCTGAAGCACAAGGAGTGTGTCGGTATGTAACAAGCTGGGGTGTGTTTGTTGCTGAAGATGCAGGCTGCAGCAGGTTAGCATCTGCACAGGCAGAGCAAGGCAAGACCAAGAGAACAGCCAATCATCTCCGAAGCAACCCAAGCTGTGCCGACATGGCAGGCAACTTGCAGCAGCTGAAGCTGTGCAGAGCCAGGCGTCTTTGCAATGTGTGCTCTGCACCCCATCCTGCACCGTATCCCCTGCTGAAACGCAAAGCACATGCTGACATTACGCATCAGAAGCCACCTCACCTGTCGGTCCCACAGACGGTGTAACAGTCCAGCGGTCTGTGTACGGCTTCAGGCCAACCGGCAGCGTGTCAGTGACGACCACATTCTGAGCTGTCACACCGTCAAGGCCTCCATCATTCTTGACTTGGATTGTGAACAGCACTTCGTCGTTCACGCGGACCTTGGCGTCGTTCACGCTCTTGCGGATTGTGAGGCTGGGCGCAGACTGGGCGGATACTTCCTGCAAGCAGCAAGGAGCAGCAAGCACGAGAACAGCCTCAGGAAACTGAATGAATGAATGAGCTACGAGTGGTGTGTTCACACTTAACACCCGCGTCAGTCAAGGAAGGGGACGTGCGTGGCGCATGAGCTATCCTCATCGGCCTCCACGCTTCCTACTACAGGAAACTGAGAGCTGCTGTGTACAGCACTTGCAGGCGTGGTGGGCGAGCAACAACATGCGCCAGCTGCGCACCCGTCCGCATCATATACTGCCATGCTATACAATTCGTGTATTATATATATACATATACATATATATATATAATTCGTGTATGCTATGCTGTGCTGTGTGTGTCCACTGCATCACTCACACAGCAAATGGCGGCGTTGACGGGGCTCCTGCCGGCGGCCCTGGGGTTGTATGCAAAGCCATCAGAACACCTGTCAAACGGCTTGCCGCCCGGCGTTGTCTCGCCGCATGTAGCCACAAACACATTCACGGGCGCGCTTGCTGCAGAGCTGTCTCCAGCACCACTCAGCTGCGCTGTATTTGTGAAGCTTCCCTTGGATTGGCCCACTGCAGTGAGCTTTATGGTTTGAGGGAAGGGCCCTGTTAAAGTGCAGCTGGCAACCAGGTCTGTGACGGAGCAGGGTGCTGCGGGTGTGGCGCGGACAAACTTGAGGCCGCTGGCAGCTGGCAGGGCGTCAATGAGGGTTAGGGTTTGGGCTGTGCCGGTAATGACGCTGGCTGTCAGCGTAAAGTCAAACTCCTCGCCTGCGTTGACCACCCGGCCTGGGCCGGCCTTGTCAAGCTTGATCTTTGTCTGCAGGGGCAACGCGTGCGGTGTGGTTTGATCGGTCAGATTCAGCATGTGAGTGAGCTTTGATCACACTTGGGTGACGCATGCAGCTGCCTGGCACTGCTTTGCCTATGCAGCAGACAAAGATCTTTTTCAACAGCAGCGCTGGAATTGCAATGTTTGAAGCAGTACAGAGTTGGCCGCCTGAACACAGTTGTGCTCACCGATTCAACAGGAGGCACTGTCTCGGGCAGCAGGGTAACAGGCACTGTGGCCTCCTTGTCTTTCACGCCTGGTGCCGTGCTTGACACGCGGGCAGTGTTGATGAAGCTGCCAGCATCTGTGCCGGTGACGCTGAACTGGAGCACCTTGGTGTCACTCTCACCGACATTGGCCCAGGTGCACCTCACACGCTGAGGGGTCTCCCTTGTACAGGCTGCGTAAACAGGGCACAGGCAGCTGTTGTCAGATGGCTGATGCTGAGATCTACTGCAGGCAAATTCACACAACTGCTGCAGCAGGGTTTGTTCCACTTGCAAACAGCAACATGCTGACCAGTGCTGAACATCAGACTGGCTAGCATAGCTGACCATTGCAAATCTTCACTTCATCTCACAGCACCCGCCAGCATCAGGCAGGGGCATGTCAAAGGAAGCCTTGCTGTCACTGGCTAGCCCCGCAGACAGCATCACACTGGCCAGTGCTAGAAGCTAGCACAGCTGGCCATTGCATCACCTATTGCACTCACCAGCATCAGGCAGGTGCAGGTCTAAGGCAGCCTTGCTGTCGCTGGCTAGCACTCGCAAGCAGCATCACACTGGCCAGCACAGCTGCCAGCTGCATCACCCCACAGCGCTCACCAGCATCAGGCAGGGGCAGGTCAAACGCAGCTTTGTTGTCGCTCAGCTCCTCCACAAGCACCAGAGGGGAGGCCGGCCTGCTGCCAGGTGCCACGCCAGCTGTCACAGTGAAGGTGATGGGGCTGGCGATGGTTGCCTGTGAGGGGCCAACCTTGGTCACTGCCAGCTCCGCAGGCCCTGGCTCGGGGGCCTGATGGGGTTTGCAACAATTGCAGCAGATCAAACAGAGCAGCAATGATGAGTTATACATGGCACTTTGTCACCTGGCGAACAGGTCAGCCTTGGTCACTGCCAGCTCTGCAGGCCCTGGCTCGGGGGCCTGTAGCGTTGGAATTTTAAGGAAAAGCGGAGGTTATGTTCAGTCGCAAGAGTGAGTGATACATGGCGTTGGTCACCTGCCCTTGGCCACCTGCAGCTCTGATAGATCTAGGAGAAGCAACAGAGCGGATGCAACAGCAAGGGTGAGTGATGCATGGCATGGGAATTACTGCGCTTTATGATATCAACACATGGATTTGCTTGCGCAGTAGCATCAGCGCTCAACCCCTGTTTCAAGCTTGGTTATGTATCACTCGATCTGTGTTGTTATACAACAGCACAACAACACCAAGGCTGCAGCTGCGGCTGCGCCAGCCACTCACCGTGACTTCAACATTCACAGAAGCCTGGTTGTTGGATGGATTGACGTCGTCGGCTCGGCTGCTGACTGCGGTGTTGGTGTACACACCCGCCTTGCGTGCCACTGCGGTGTATGACACAGTGTAGGTCTCGCCAGGCAGCAGCACCAGACCCAGCCAGCTGCAGGCAAAGCCCTGCAGACTGCTGCGCTGGCAGTTGCCTGCATTTGGAGCGGCAGCAGATGACGAGGCAGGACAAGGTAACCTTAGTCTTAGCAACAATTACACGTCATCGCAGCAGCAGTATGACCCCTTTTGTGTAAAGGCTGGGCTGCATGTTGTCACTTGCAGCAATAGTGTGACGTGAGGCTGCCTGGGAAGCACAAAAGTGTGACAATGCCAGTGTCAATAGTTGATAGGCCAGCCGGTTGCTAGCTCTATGTTCTGTTCTGAAGCAGTTAATGGAGTGTCCTTGTCTCTGCGCTTACCGTTTGGCACTGATCTAATGTCTCCAAGGATCTCCAATCCAGATGGGCTGATCGTATCAAAAAGCTCAGGGTTCACAACAGCAGCGCCCGGTGCGGCAGTCAGCGTCACTGTAAAGTCAAACGTGGGAGGGTCACCGGCACCCATGACACCGGACGCCTTGCTGACTGTCTTTGTGACGATCACATCTGTGGGTGTTGGCGGCAGGGTTGGTTGGATGACTGTGACAGTCTCACTGTCGCTGGCAGTGCGGCTGGTTGAGTCTGTGATGACAGCGGCATTTGTGAAGCTTCCTGCGCTGCTTGCAACAGCAGGGACGGTGATGGCCACAGCATCATTTGTGCTCCAGCTGCCGGTGAGCTGACACACAACCTGGCTGGCAGAAGCGCCGGCCACACATGCTGCAGATGGCAAGCAGGCAAGTAAAAGGATGCAGCAGAGCAGTGGCAGCAGCAGTGGCAGCAGCAGTGTCAGGAGCAGAATCACCCATCAGCTTGTAGAGCGTGCGTGTGTCTGGCTACGGCACTGCCACCTGTGACTGCAAAGGCGTGAACAGGCAACACCAACCGCTTGATGCCGCAATGCAGCATGTGCTTGTTTACACTCGTCTTGCAGCGCGTTGATGCAGGCGCAACTCAGTCGTACGTTGACTGCCAAGAAAGAGAATCCCCCTCAGCAATGACAATGCGCACATCTTGTAACAGCATGGAGCACTCACGTCCGGTCCTGCTGCCTCCAGCTGTCTGCGTCCACACAGGGGTGCGGCCAGCTGCAAAGGTTAGGCCAGCTCCCATGGTATCGGTCAAAACAACGCCCGTTGCAGCACCCACAAACGTGACGGCGATGCTGAAGTCGAACGGCACGTTGGCCACGGCAATGCCCGGGCTGCTTTTGTCGATGGTGAATGGCGTGATGGGCGGCGTGGGGTTTGGAGGAATAGGGGCGTTCTGCAGGTAGGTACAATGCGGCACAGCAGCAGCAGCACTCAGCTTGTGGATGGCAGGTGGTGAGGCACACGCCGCAAGTTGGTTGCTGCAAGGTGTGAGTTGCTGGCAGAAGGAGCCCCGTGTGTCGGTAAGCAGCAAGCGCCACTCCCTTCACCATGGCTGTGTTTACATGCACCTTCTTGCTGCAGGTGGTGAGCGATCAAGCTGGTGCAGCACTGCAAGGCAGCACTCATGCGTAATTTGCCCAAGCGTGTAGTAAACGTTTGATCCTACTAGGAAACAGCCTTTCGGCGCAGAGCCAGCTCAGCCCTGCTCACATGTTGTAAAATGAAAGCACTCCCTTTACAGCCTTGCAGAGGGCTGACTGCTGGCCAGCTGCTCTTGAGCTGAGCATGCAGCTGAGCCCTGCGCTGCAGGTCTGCTGCCACAGCACTGACTGAATGCTTCCACCTCATCTGAGCTGCTCACCGCATCGCAGCATGCCAGCCTCTTGGCAGCGTCGGTTGCCGCGTTCTCAATGCTGGTGTCGGCAACACCCGTCTTGGCTGTGAAGCAGGTCCCGCAGTTGAATGGACTTGTCAGCGGGCCCGGGCCGTCCTCATCGCCGCAGGTGGGCAC
>RWJK01001693.1:0-13620 GCA_004335835.1 Scenedesmus sp. ARA3
GCAGCAGCAGCAGCAGCAGCAGCAGCAGCAGCAGCAGCAGCAGCAGCAGCAGCAGCACAAGTGGACAATGCATAGAAGCAGCAGATCCAGCAGCACCATGCAGATCTGTCAGAGCACCGCCCAGGCATGCAGCGGGATGTGCAGGAATGGTTGATGTTTCAAGAAGAAGAGAAACAAGCACATGTATTGTTGTGCTTGTACATGTGTGAGAGCACAGTTGTGTGGAAAGAGCCGTGGAAACACAGCGCAGCTCATCTCCTGGTTGCTGCAGCAAAGCAACTATGGCCTCCTGCAGCATCCTGGCAATGCACATGATATGATCTGCTGCTGCTGCTGCTGCTGCTGCTGTTGCCATCTCCGCGCATCTTTGCTGCAGGGTACCCACAGCTCGCAATAGCCCATGATTCAAGCTGCTGCTGCTGCTGCTGCTGCTGCTGCTGCTGCTGCTGCTGCTGCTGCTGCTGCTGCTGCTGCTGCTGCCGCTGCTGCTGCTGCTGCTGCTGCTGCTGCCGCTGCTGCTGCTGCTGCTGCTGCTCTCACCTTTGCTGCAGGCGACCCACAGGTCGCAGTAGCTCAGCTGCTCATCATCAGGCTGCTGCTCCTGTGCCGCTTGTTCAGGCAGCAGCAGAAGCTGTGGCCGCTGCTGCAGCCACACCAGCAGCCGGGCAAGCGTGGATACTGCCCGTGCAGCAAGCACAGCTTGCAGGAGTCTTTCTGCGTGCCCAGCATTCGCGTCTGAAGGCAGCCTGAGCACCTCCTCTATGCACAGCCCCACTTCAGCAACATTGTAGTGGGTCTGGCTAAAAAGCGGCTCATGTTCTGCAGCAATGTGGTCTGATGGTGGCCGCTGCAGCAGCCTGGCTTGTGCTGACTGCTTCCATAGACTGCCCAGCAGGGAGGCTGCAGCGGCAGCCTTTCCGCGCAGCTGCAGCACACAACAGCAATCAACGCACGTAATGGTGAGTTATTGCTCGTGTTTAACTATGCTGTTCTATGTTAGGAGGTGAGCGCACTGCAGCGGATGCAGTTGGGACCAGCCTATCACGGATGTAAACAAGAGAAGCTCAGCAGGCAAGGTAGAAGCTGCAGGTGGCAGGCCTACTTGTTGCTTATGGCTGCTGCTGGCGCTCTCACCAGCGCTGCCTCTGCTGCTGCTGCTGCTGCTGCTGCTGCTGCTGCTGCTGGCCTGTTCCAGTACTGCTGCCACATCCTGCATGGCCACTGCCAGCCCACGCAGTAGACTGTCCCACGCAGGTTGCTGTTCCTGCTGTGGATGCCCACAAGCCATCTTCATTACTGCCATAAGTGCTGCAATAGCGTGCTGCACACGCACTGCACAGCCTTCTGTGCTCCAGTCTTGCTGCTGCTTACGCTCTCCTAGCACTGTAGCTGTGGCTTCTACCAATGCTCCGGTCACTGCCATTCCGATCACTGCATCCCTCTCAACAGCATTGCTTGCAGCATGCTGCTCGGTTAACGCAAGAATGGTCTTGCAAGCTGCCTCTTCTAACTGCGTGCTGTCCTTGAGCTGTTCAAGTACGTTCGCCCAGGCCTTTGCTGCTGAGGCCATCGCGCGTGTCTTACTAAAAGCTACCTCAAGTCATAATGCCTAGCGAAAGAACACACGGCGTTGCGGATCAGGTCCAAGGTAGCACGCTTGGCTGGCCGGGCGCACAGCAGCTCCGATACACCAAAGCGATTCAAAAACGTGTTGAATCTATTGATGATATCAACATGCATCATTTAGGTAGCGTCGGGTGCCGGCTGCGAAACTAATAGGCACGCCTGCTGAAGGGTGTAAGGGCAGGGCTGGAGTGCCATGCCACTGTCATGGCCCGGCCCTTTAGGGTACCCTTGCTCGTCATTGTATTCCCTGCAAAGTGCGATTAAACCGTCACAAAGACTCATCAGAAGCACCTGACAGCACAATGAAGCCATTACCAAAGAGTAAACCATCACAGGCAGTGTCTCATACACAACTCATGTTGTGTCCCCCTGGGTGGTGAATGAGACTGAAGTGTAGAGAACTGCAGGTAACACACATTGCAGTAGCACAATGTAGAGACTCTTCCTTTGCTGCAACCGTAATGGCAGTCGGCCCTTTGTCAACCAAGCCCGGCTGGCCATGCTGCATGAACAGCCAGCAGCACCAAAAGCGCGTCAACAAAGCTAACTTGTGACACCACCTGGAGCTTGGCTTGCAGCTGAGTGCAGCCAGAAAGAGGCGCTGGCCTGCTGCAAGCGCAACCGCCTGGCGGTGCTGCAGCGCTGCCCACAGCAACACACTTGCTTTAAACATACATATGGTTGCATGGGGTGGATGCAGGAGATCCAGCAGCTACTGTTGCAGGGAACCGCTGCCTGTTTCAACGTGCATGCAGGTCATGCATTTCAAGAACAACGCAACATCATGTGTGCTTGCTAGGGTGCTGGGACTGATCAGCATACGTTGGCCCAGCACGTCGCCGTCATCGGCTGCCACGTAACCGTAGCCAGCGATTGCAGCTGCACATGGATATACCATACCCCAAAACAGGGACGTAGTGAAATGCCGACACTGCAGGACATGGGCATGGCAGCACTGCACGCATGCGCTGTTCCAGTAGTGCACTGCTGGCCGCCACCTGCGCTGGCGGCCACCTGCGGTGTTTTCCTGACAGGAGGCACTGGTGCTGCTTAAAGTCGCGCAATAACAAGGTACACAGAGTAGTGCACCATGCCGTTGCCGTTGCTGCTGCTGCACGCCATGAACGATACGCTGCCGGCTGTCACGAGCATGACGTGTTCACCAACACACATACACCAGGCACGCCACGAGCGCCACAGCAGATGCTGCACAGCCATGCTGTCAATTGCAATTGCCCAATTGCGCTGTGCCATGCATGACTGCAAAGGCCGCCGCTGCAGCCTGCACTTGCAAGCACCACTGCATCTGCAGCCTGCACTGCAAACAACATCCACTTGATAGCACCAGCTGGGCTACGCAGCTCCTGCTGCCGGCCTGCTGTACAGCCGTCTGTTGCCTGGCTCTTGTGCGCTGCGGCCGCTGCTGCTGCTCCAGCATGGTGTGCATGGTCAAGGCCACGATGCTGTAACCGTGCTGCTGCTGCTGCTCTGCTGCAATCGGACAGTGCCATTCCCACTTGGCTACTCTGCATGGCAGCTCTCCTGCAGCCTAGCAGGCTGTGCTGTGCATTACTCCACGGCTCCAGCTGCAGCCGGAGCAGCTTCACAGCAACATTGGCTGCACAGCTGCTGCTGCTGCTGCTGCTGCTGCTACCGGCCCGCCTTGTGCTGGTGGCCGTGGCCGTGTGGATGATGCCCGTGCCCATGCTGCTGCTGCTGCATTGCCCTGCTGCAGTCTGGGCAGTACCACTTGCCCTTGGGCTGCTCAGTCAGGCCCACACAGGGGAAGTGGAACCACTCAATCGGGCACTCCTCGTTATCGCAGCAGACCATGTCGCCATATGACACGCCCTTGCACACGCAATAGCGGGGCTCGCTGGCATCGCCTTCGAGCTCTGCTGCTGCTGCCAGCGGCACCGGCTCATCTGCTGCTGCTGCTGCTGCTGAGAGGCCTTGAGGACAAGATATTGGTGCATGCGAAGCAGTGGAAATACAGCAGAGGGGTGAGGAACCCAGGCACAGCAGGAGACACAACAGAGAGCATGGCACATAAGCATGCCATGCGACTGCGTTAGTAGCCGGAGGTAGCTGCTGGATGCTGTGGAAAGCGACAAGTCAAGGGAGCATGTCTGCCAAGCAGCAGCATAGTATATATACCCTAAAATACGAGGCTGCTGCTGCTGCTGCTGCTGCTGCTGCTGCTGCTGCTGCTGCACAGACTTGCTTAGGTCTGCTGAAAACCCTGCATTGAAATGCAGGCAATCCACCCTGACACTGCTTGTCCGTGTCTGTACTATCACACCAGTAGCAGCTCTCTGCAATGCTACATGAGACTAGCAGAAGCACTTTTCTCAGCTGCTGCTCAGCACGAACAGACCACAGACTGCAAAGCTCTTTTCATAGTTTCACCTGCAGTCTCTGCCGCAGCGCCCTCCACGCCTTTCCTGCGAGTGTACTTGCGCTTCTGCCGCTGCTCGCCTTGCTGCTGCGCCGCTGCTGCTGCTGCTGCAGCCGCCTGCTGCTGCTGCTGTGGTGCTGCTGGCAGCCCTAGGTCTATGCCTAGCCTGCCGCATGCTGTTTCTCCATCTGTCAGGCCGGACTCGCGCTGCTCATCATCTAGGTCTGAGGCGAACTTGGTGAGGTCTTCATCCAGGTTTCGAATGTGCACGTCTACCAGGTCATACACCTGGGCTGCGATGTGCATCTGTTGGTGTGCGTTGGTTCGGAATGTGATTGAGCAGCAGCAGCAGCAGCAGCAGCAGCAGCAGCAGCAGCAGCAGCAGCAGCAGCAGCAGCAGCAGCAGCAGCAGCAGCAGCAGCAGCAGCAGCAGCAGCAGGGGCAGCAGCAGGCAGAGAGCAGAGGCAGCACAGGCAGGAAAGTGAGCCACGTCACAGTGAGATGAGAGTGTCATGGACACCAGGTCTGACACAACCAGGCCTGCTGCGCAGAAGTATGAGTAAACCGAGATGATGACTGGCATTGCTCTTTCCTGCAAGCAGCCTCCAAACAAACAAGGATAGGCCAAGGACCGGGGCACACTGCTCAGGCCCTGCGTGCTGGCCTGCACACTTGCAGCCAGCAGCAGCTGCTGCTCCTGCCATCAAGCACATGCAAGCAGAGACAAAAGCATGCACTGCGGCCCAAAATTTTGGTTATGCAGGCTCATGCCGGTGCTCTGCTGCAGGCAGTGGCATGGCACCTACTGAACAGAACGCTGCCACACGTGACAAGATACAGCTGCTGTGCCTGAGCATGCTAGGCTGCTCACCTTTTCCTCTGCCATGTTGATGATCTGCTGCTGCATTGCTTGTATCTCTCTGCTGAGGGTTTGGTCTTCTGGAGAGTGCCGAGCTCGCTTTGCCTGCCCTGCCTTGCCCTGCAGTGCTTCCATCTGCTGCCTGCACTTCTCGTCGACCTGAGCCTGCAGCTGCGCCGAGCGCTCATCTAAGTCGCGTATTAACCTAAAGTTGCGGTGCAACCTCTCCGGGATGGGCCCTAGCTCCGTGATGTACTTTTCTATCAACTCTGCTCCATCGACTGGCGCCCGCTCCTTCTCTCTTTCTGCCATATTCATCAAATGTTTTAGGAACTATAAAGTGAGTGGGATCGCAGATAATAATCACCTCAACGGGAAAGTGAGTGCTTGTCAACAACAGCAGAAGAAGCAGTCTGATTGTGGCGTGTCACTGCTGCTATGCGTAAGGTCGTTCTTGCAAAATATGGAGCTGAAGTTGACACTGCACAGCTTGCACTCTTTCCATGGCTTCGGACTTCCACAGGGAGCTGTTATGACAGCTGACATGCCTGCTACTGTCACAGTGTGGCACCTGTCTGACAGGTGCCTGTACCTGTTCAACAGTCTGCAAAGCAACTCTCCTGTGGGTAGAGGGGATGCCAGATCTGACACGCATCTGCAGCCACAAACACATGCTGTGCAAGCCTGGCGGTTCGGTGGGTACTCAGTGACAGGACCCCGGACATGACTGTCACGTGGTAAGTGACTTTGCAGGAATGGTTCTCAGCCTGCCGGCCAGTTTTTCCCGCCAGTCTGCAGCAGGGCAACTGCTTACCAACTGTGCACGGTTGATCCAGCGGCAGTAGGTTGGCTCCTGCTGCGTGATTTCGTTCTCTCACACCAGTTCTCAGCAGTACAGCTGTACAGACCAGCTGCAGCAGCTGCAGTGCAAGTGCAACAAAGGCAGGTGTTTGGGGTACAGAAGGGATCCTCTTGGATTGATTTTCACCACTTCTTGGCTGTGATGACGTTTGACGGGACGCGCACACGCACACAGGTGTTTAGGGCTTCATTGGAGCCTGCGACACCGTGGCCGCAGTGTTTGTCCCTACACGCCAAACCTGAAACGTCACAGCGGGTATATACATACGTGTAGTACCTTGATGCATACATGTACTGAGTCCTCGTCAGGCCATCGACACTCACGTCTTGGCTCACCTAGCCCACGCACGAACAGTCAACATCTCCTTGCTCAGCTGCAAGTATACTTCGTTCCTCAGATTTGACAACCGAAGCTTGTTCAAGCGTTCGCGTTGGGCGGATCTAGCGGATTTTCGAGCCGTTGGATGGAATGAGGCACATTGTACTGGCCAGCTTGCTGCTGGCATGGGCTGTTGCTGGCTCGCAAATCGTGACAGCGGAGCAAATATGGTGAGATAAGCAGTTGTGGCGAGATCAGTGTCTTGTGATTCGGGTGTGTCGCAGGAATTGCAACCCTACTGCTGCTGCTGTGGTGGTAGTATGCAGCAGCGTTGATCTCATCAGAGATGCTTTAATAAGGATTTGTCACAGCAGTCATACACTATGGTTATGGTACGGTTTGTACCACTGTATGCTGGCACAGCATCTTGATCAGTATGCATGGAACCCTTTGCACATGTCAACAGTAATGCATGGGCACTCCCTGCTCCCAGCATAACCGAACATGTAGCGCCAGAAGCCTTCTTAACAACAGCAATTTGTTTCTGATTGAAAGCTTGTGTCTCGTATGTTAGGGGTTTCCAGCCACATCTGTACTTCAGTTACCATTCAGTGGCAGCAGCAGCAGCAGCAGCAGCAGGTGCAAGGGGTGTGTTTGAGCCACATGCATGATAGTGAGAAGGTTTCCAGATGTCCTTGCACGCAGCATTTGCCTGCAAGCTGCAACAGCAACTACTGCTGTTTTTTGACAGTGCGCAGCAACGCAGGCATCGAAAACAGCAAGGCGCGCTTTGCTCAAGACGGCCAGCGTCCGCACTGAGCCAGCCTGTCCTGCCGGTTGTCCTTTCTGCTTTGCTGTTGTTCAGGCAAGTGGGTGACGAGCCATCTCCAGCGCCTGAACCCCCGCCCAGCCCTGAACCCTCCCCACCTGAACCGCCAGCACCCAGCCCTGAGCCCTCCCCACCAGAACCTCCGGCCCCCAGCCCTGAACCCTCCCCACCAGAACCTCCGGCGCCAAGCCCTGAACCCCCCGCCCCAAGCCCTGAACCGCCAGCACCCAGCCCGGAACCCCCCGCCCCGAGCCCTGAACCCCCCGCCCCAAGCCCTGAACCGCCGGCACCAAGCCCTGAACCGCCATCACCTGACACATGGCTCACTAAAAAGCACGAGCCCGGCTATTGTGCCATGTATGGAATCTGTGGCCGCAGGAAGGACGGCGATGTGCTCAACTGTGCAAACAACACACAGGTGAGGCAGTGGTCAACACACTGCTGAGGATCTTGCCTTCGATTTTATGCGGTGCTTGGACGTTTCGCCCTGGTGCATGAAACGGCAGTGTTGTGACAGAGGGATTGCATTTTGCATGTGAGCGTTCGAGCGAAGTGGTCGGCGAATGATGTATTCCACTGCTGCTGTGTGCGTTGTCGTGTGCAGGCTCAGGCTCCTGCTGTTGCTGTAATAGCTGTGCTGTGCTAATATGTCTTCTTTTTCTGCTGTTATGTGCAGGCCCAGGCTGCGAGCGATGAGCTGGCGCGCAAGCTGCAGGCTATGTGCATCAGTGCTTTTGAAGCGCTTTTCCTCTTGTGTTGTCTCAAGTGGCTGTTGTTTCTGCTCCTCTGTGCAGGCCCAGTCAGCGAGCGATGAGCTGGCGCGCAAGCTGCAGGCGACGTGCCCCACGCTGTGGGCGGAGGCGGGCGGCGCGGCTGGGCGCTACTGCTGCACTGCGGAGCAGATCGACAAGCTGTCAGGAGACGTGAGTGTGGCGTGATGCTGTCAGCACTCTGCTACTTCTCTCTTTGTGTTGTGCCACATCTGTAGGTGCACCGCGTCTTATAGGCTCATCAAATGTCTTTCAAAAAAGCAGTAGCAGAGGAGGCGCTGCACAGTGGATCAGCCAGCTCACCATCTGTACAACTTGCACCGGGCTGGCTCTGCAGCAGCAGTCTAACAGCGCACATGTGTAGCACCTCTTTGTTCCTGTTCTCAGCAGTGCGCATGTAGTGATGCTACAGATAATCAGCTCTCTCTGTCACCCCGTTCAATGCCTTTCCTGCTGTATCTGACAGTTGTTACAAGCCTGCGTCACTTTGCTATTTTTACTGGGATCACGCGCACTGCTGCTGCTGCTGCTGCTTGTTCCTCCTCCAAACAGACCGGCAAGGTGGCGCCCTTCACTGTTGGGTGCCCGGCCTGCCTGCACAACTTTGTGCAGCTGTGGTGCTTCCTCAGCTGCTCCAGCGACCAGTCAACCTTCACGAATGTGACTCAGGTGCAGCTGGCGGCAGACAACAATGCAACGGCAGTGAAGGAAATTGATGTATGGACCAGTGACGAGTTCGCAAACTCACTCTACGACTCCTGCAAGGTGAGAATGCTCAAATCAAGAACAGTGCCGGTGGATTTGCAACAGACTGCGGTATGCTGGGCATATTTTGATTGTGAATGGCGAACACTGATCACTTCAGCATCCAAGTGCTGCTATGCTAGTTTGCGGTGGCATATGCCTCCCTGCAGGGTGTGGCCACTCTTCCTACCATGAACTTCATGGGCGGCATATACCAATTTGCTCGGCAGTGAGCGCATATCACAGGTTGTGGCCCTGCATTTCCGGTCGCTTCTCCACAGGACGTGAAGTTCGGCGCGGCCAATCTTCCCGCCATGAACTTCATGGGCGGCGGCGCGAAGAACGGCCAGCAGTGGCTGGAGTTCCTCGGTGAAGTAAAAGACAAGCGCGTGCCGCCTGTTGGCTCCCCGTTCCAACAGAATTTCAACCCCACAGGGAATAACACGCCCCCAGGGATCACTCCGGCTGTTGGCAAGATGGCCAGCTGCGGAGACCCGCTGTTCCTGTGCTCATGCGCGGACTGCCCTGTGGCTCCCGGCTGCTCCATCGTGAGTATTTGAACGTTTGACTTTGTTACAATCTGCATTGGTAATGTTTGAACTTTTCAACGTAACTTTGCAAAGCTAGTGCTCCTGCGCAGATTGCCTGTGGCCCCTGGCTGCTTCAACATGAGTGGCTGGGATGGCATTGAGTTGAGCATGTCAGTGAGAACTAGAAACGTGTGTTTGGTGATTTGATTGCCTGTGCTCCTGCGCGGACTGCCCTGTGGCGCCCGGCTGCTCCATTGTGAGTGATATGGTGATCATCGTGTTTTTGATGCACTTGGCTTGGGGTGATTCAAGCTCTGCTGTGGGAATTGTATGCATCACATCCAGACATCAGCTTTGTTATGCTGCAGTACTTTTTGCCTATCACTTTGCTTGCTTGCTTCTGCTGCTGCTGCTGCTGCTGCTGGTGCATGCCTGCTGCTGCAGCCCACTCCCGGACCGCCACCTGAGAGCCGCACCTGCAGGGCTGGCGCCATCAGCTGCTGGGACCTCACGCTGCTGCTGACATACATCGCCCTGGTGGCAGGTGAGCAGCAGCCTTCTTTAAACAGTGTTACATGACTGATTGGTTGGTAGATCTTTTAAATGAGGTGTTGCTGTGTCACCTCATGCTGCTGCTCGCCCACCTCGCCCTGGTGGCAGGGGAGCAGCAGGCTTCTCGAAACAGTGTTACATGACTGATTGGTTGATTGATCTGAATGGTGCGTTGCTGTTTCATCTCATTCTGCTGCTCGTCCACCTCGCCCCGGTGGCAGGTGAGCAGCAGATAGCTTTCTGGTGCTAGAAACAGACGCTGATACATCATGTTGGCACCGTGCTTTGCTGTTTGGTGTCTGTGATATGGCATGCACCTCGTGGCTCATACGCTCATGATTGCTGCCCCTGCCCTTGCTGCTGCCGTGTGCCGTGCTGCATACATTTGCAGGCACTGCCACTGTGTATGTGCGCAACAAGCGTGCCAAGGACAGGCAGCTCCTTGACGCACAGCTTGGGCTGGAAGGTGAGTGGGCTGCTATGTAGAAACATGGCATGTTTGGCATATGAAAACATAGAGTTTGCTCTGCATAACCAAGCATCTTGTTGGCAGTGACAGCTGCTTGTTGGTTGCAATCACGTGTGCCCACCTGCCTTTCTCCAGCTGTCAGGCGGCGTTTGGACTGTGTTACATATGTGTTATTATGTGTCACTGCAGCACAAGAGCCGCTGCTGGGCATGGCGGCTGAGCCCGGATCTGCAGCTGCTACCAATGGCGGGGGCGGCGATGATGAAGGAGATGAGACGGAGCCACTGCCGGGTGATGTGCACTACCCTTGGCTCGAGCGCAAGATGCAGACTGCTTACACAGCGCTGGTGAGCAAGAGCGAAAGCTGCTGCTGCTCAACAAATTGGTCTGCCAGTCCCCGCCTCCCGAAGGCTTTGGCAGCATGTTTCTGCCTCGCCCTCTATCAAAAGTATGCCTACGTATGCCTACAAACTTGCCAAAGCCTTTGCTCACTCTTCTCTGTGCTGCCTGCTGCACATTTCCACTGCACCAGGGCGAGCTGTGCGCCCGCAAGCCCCTGCACGTCATCCTTGCAGGCACCCTGCTCATCGCCTGCTGCCTGTTAGGCCTCATCCGTTTCAAACTTGAAACCAACCCCCAGCAGCTCTGGGTGGGCCCGGGCAGCAGAGCTGCACAAGATAAGGCAGCATATGAGGCCTCATTTGGGCCGTTCTACCGCGTGGCTCAGCTGATCCTGAGCACCACGCCAGACAGTAACAGCAGCTACATCAGCAGCGGCGGGATGCCGGGCATTGTCACGGATGCAAATATCAGGCTGCTGTTCGACATGCAGGACAAGGTGGACGCACTGTCAGGTGAGTTGACTTTGACCAGCCATTGACTTTGACTGGATGCAGCAGCAGCTTAGGAAAACATGGTTGTGTTGTGAGTTTGATGGTATGTCAGTGGTGCTTTCGACATGCAGGACAAGGTGGACGCGCTGTCGGGTGTGTTTGACTGTGAGGCGGCACTTGACTGCGTGGTTGACGTTGACTTTGACTACAAGGAGCAGCAGATGCTCAAAACAGCTACCATTCATGCATATGCTCAACACATTGTGTGTTCTCTCCACTGCTGCCCCCTGCTCCACCCTTTCCTGCAAGTGCAGCCGCCTACACCTCCCCGGCTGGCACAGCATCCGCGGCAGCCCTCACTGATGTCTGCTTCAAGCCCTTCGGCACAGCCTGCGCCACCCAGAGCATCCTGCAGTACTGGCACATGGATCGGGGCTTCTATGCCAGCGAGCAGGCAAAGGGCAAGTACTCAACAAAGCTCAGCCCAGACTACTGCTTCGGGCACTGGGCCACGCAGTGCAGGAGTGCGTTTGAGGCGCCGATGGACCCGCACGTCATTCTGGGAGGTTTCAGCACTGGTCCAGACTTCAGGTGAGGCCGGCCTCCTGGTGTGCACAGGATTTTGTGTCAGTTTCGGCTTGCTTTGTCACACACTTTTTGGTGTGCTGTTTTTGTACGTGTGTCATGTGTGTGCACTGGGCCGCACAGCGCCGCAGCGCGATTTGAGGCGCCGATGGACCCGCACGTTATTTTGGGAGGTTTCAGCACTGGTGAAGATCTCAGGTGAGGCCGGCCTCCTGGTGTGCACGGTCTTTTGTGACTGGCTGCGTGCTGTGTTGTGCACATTTTGGTGAGCCGCGTGCGTGTGTTTGATGTGTGGTGTGTCTCTCACTGGGCCTCGCACATTCGTTCACTACGCATACCACCGCCTTGTGCAATTTTCAACCACAGTGATGTATGATTAATCCGGGGCCATGGCCTTTGTCGCGGCCCACTCCATCCAGCGCCCGCACACACAAATCGTCACAACACATGCCACTGCCCCAACTGTCACTTGAAACCCCCTTGCAGGAGCTACTCTGCTGACGCAATGGCCTTTGTGGTCACCTACCTCATCGACAGACAGCGCCCACACATGCTGAAGTCAATTGCTTGCCGCTGCCCCAATCTCCAACACTCCTGTGCAGGAACTACTCTGCTGACGCAACGGCCTTTGTAGTGACCTACCCCATCGACAGCAACCCAGCCAACCTACCCGCTGCACTGGCCTGGGAGGCCGCCTTCTTGCAGCTGGCCCAAGGGGAGCTGCGTGGCATGGCAGCAGCAGCAAACCTGAGCCTGGCGTTCCAAGCAGAGAGGTGCGGCATTGGTACCTACCTAGCTGAATTTGCTGCCTGTTTGATGCTTCGTGTAGGGTGATTTTTGAAGCTTGCATGACTTCAAAAGCCATGCAAGCTTCCAAGTGTGTTCTACATTTTATTTGTGGGTTACACATGTGTGGTGCGTGGTAGCGGGCCGTTTTTGTGGTTTGAAAAGCCGGCTTTCCTGCAGCCGGCCCAAGGGGAGCTGCATGACATGGCTGCAGCCGCAAACCTAAGCCTGGCTTTCCAGGCAAAGAGGTGCGGCTGCGCTGTCATGTGGATGGTTGCTCCATGCGTGCGGAGGCTGGGGAAGGTGCTGTGTGGCCTGGAACCATAATATCGTGATTGGCGCTGCAGCGTATGCGCCTAGTGCACGTGCACCATACTAGTCTCTGCTGCGTGTGGCCTTTCCTTGCGTCACTCTTGCATCTCTGTTGAAGAGGAGCTGAAAAGGAAACGTACAAGCATGTCTCCTCCCTTGTTATCTGGGGCTACGTCACTTTCAATTTTATCATGCGCCTTGCGCACATGCATCCTAGTACGTTGCGTTTCCTGTACACACTTGTTTGTTGCTTGCAGGTATCTTACAGACGAGTTGAAGCGGGAGTCCTTCACAGATGCCAATGTTGTCATTGTCTCCTGCCTTGTGATGCTGGCCTTCACCACCTCTGCTTTAATTCCGCGCCACATGTTCACTTGTGTCTGCTGTCCGCACATTCCCTGTTTGCAGGTCCGTCGAGGATGAGCTCAAGAGAGAGTCCTACACAGACGCTTCCGTGGTCGCCGTGTCATATCTGGTGATGCTCGGCTACATCACCTTTGCGCTGGCCGCGCTGCCGCCACCACAGCAGCTGCTGCAGCTGTTCGTGCTCAGCAGGGCAGCGCTGGGCGCTGGCGGCGTGCTGATAGTGGCAGGTGCGCAGTGTGTGCGATCTGCATGCTGGTCTTTCTGCTTCAGCTGTTGTGGCGGCTTTGGCATGCATTTCGTCGCAAATGAGCCTGTACACAAGCATCGTCATGCGAGGGCATGCACGCGACACCAGCTTGTCCGGCTGTTGTTGCCGTTCTGCCCAATCGTGCAGTCAGCGTTGCGGGAGCGATGGGCATGTGCAGCATGTTTGGCATGTGGAGCACGCTGATGATGCTCCTGCCGCTGCTGCTGCTGCCGCTGCCTTTGTCTTTGCAGGCAGTGTTGCTGGGGCCATGGGCCTGTGCAGCCTGTTTGGTATGTGGAGCACAAACATCATGCTGCTGTCGCTGCTGCTGCTGCTGCCCCTGCTGCTGCTGCTGCCGACTTCAAACCTGCAGGCAGTGTCGCGGGGGCCATGGGCCTGTGCAGCCTGTTTGGCATGTGGAGCACACTCATCATCATGGAGGTCATTCCGTTCCTGGTGCTGGCGGTTGGAGTGGACAACATGTTCGTGCTGGCGCACGCCCTGGGGCGCCAGGTGGGTTTGAGCAGTTTGTTA
>RWJK01001693.1:14173-48363 GCA_004335835.1 Scenedesmus sp. ARA3
CTGCTGCTGCTGCTGCTGCTGCTGCTGCTGCTGCCGCTGCTGCTGCTGCTGCTGCTGCTGCTGTTGCTGCTGTTGCCAGCGGTGGCTTGTCAGGCTTAACACATTGATGCAGTTCAGCTGCTAGCCCTGCTGTTGCTGGTGTGCACTGCAGCTGCGGCTGCTGCCGCTGCTGGCAGTGGGGGCGTGTCCAATTTAGCACAGTGCTGCAACATTCAGCAAGGCAGCCGCAGGTGCTGCTGTTGCTGGTGTGCACTGCCAGAGGTGGTTGGCAGCACATGGGACCGCCCCCCTGTCGGATAGCAGGTGCTATAGCGTGGGGTTGTCTCTGCTGATGCCAATGTTGATGTTTTTGTGCTGCTGTGTTTTTGCTGATTTGCAGTTTGAGATATACACGATGACTCAGGCTTTCAAGAAGCATGGCGTGCGGCAGCTGCAGGGGAGAAGCTTGCAGGCAATGCCGCCGTGTGTGCCACCAACCAAAGAGTAGCATTACTTGCAACTGCTGTGCACGTATGAACTGGGATGTTCTTGTGCACCCTGAGACAGGTTGTTTACATGCCTGGCATTTGTTGGGTGAGGCAGCTGTTGCAACAATTGCACAACAATTGGGCAAGAACCTGCAACTCTGGACTGAATTTGCGCCCCAGTACAGCCGGACCTCTCTGTGAAACACGCCAAAAAAACCATTAATCACTGCTACAACGCATATTACACCGTATACATGAGGCCACGTTGCCCTGTCGCCAACAACTACAAAGTAGGGAAAAGGGTTTATGTGGTTGGCTCGCTCGCAGGGTATACTTGATCAGATACGACCGCTGTTGACAGATGCACACGTTGCAGCGTCACATCAGTCATGGAGGTTGCTGTACTGCTTTCTCACCTGAACAGTTCCGTGGTGTCACGCCTGCAATCCCTTTCGCAACTTGAAACGTGATTGGCATGATCGATTCAATTCACCAGTAACGTTTCTTATCTTAAATTATGATTGCCTCTACGCGTCACGTTACGCTGTACGCCTAGCCACGTTTAGGCAGCAGTGCTGCTGCTGCATGCTGCGGGCAGCGGCAACAGCAGCCTGGTTCCTCCTCCCCGCCTGTGGCTATTTGATAAGCTATCTCGTATACGGTTCAGACTCAGCAGACAAGAAGTGCAGGTGCAGGAGCAGCAGCAGCAGCGCTAACAGCAGTAGCAGGGTGGCAATGATCTACTCTAGCAAGAGTGCTCTGCCCTCAGAGTGGGATAAACGCCAGGTGGGTTGACTCAGACGCACTTTAATTACTTTGAAATCTTGTCAGTTGCAACACATCACGATCATGCATGCACAGTGCACGAGCTCGGCATGACACTTCTAATCACATGCACGTCGCAGCACAGCTTCGTGCATGCAGGGCAACAGTTGATGCGACTTCTGCACCCTGCATGTCACAAGCAGCTGCTGTTGCTTATGCATCTACAGCAGCTGCAGAGCCTGCCAAAAGCACCATGCACTTGCAAGCAGTCTGCCGCTGCTGAGCTGCAACTGCTGCCTACGGTCACCTCACTGCCTATACACACTGAACAGCCTGCGCAAACATTTGCTTTACTCCACACACTTCCAAGCACACCTGCTAGTCACATACCCGCACACCAGCGGTGGACGCTAGCATGCTTGCTTGAGACCAGATGCAATAGTGTGTTCGTCTCTGCTCTCCAATGTCTTGTTTCCTGTCACTGCAGTGGGGGCGGCACCAGGCAGCGCAGCAGTACCTGAAAGTTGATGGCCTGCAAGTGAAGTACACGGGGCCAGGGGAGACTGATTCGCAGGCAGCATCCATCTTTGCAGACCACGCGGTGCCTCAGGATGTGCCGCTGTACTATTTTGAGATAAGCGTGGTCAACAAAGGCGCACAGGGCTTCATAGGTGGGCGGGGTGTGGAAGTTGCGGTGGAAGTTGGTGTAGTTGTGGCGGAGCGCAGCAGCAGCGGCAGCGGCAGCAGCAGCAGCAGCAGCAGCAGCAGCAGCAGCAGCAGCAGCAGCAGCAGCAGCAGCAGCAGCAGCAGCAGCAGCAGCAGCCTAATGAGTGTAGTCCGCTCGTGTCAATGGCAGCACAGGCAACCCGACTGTCCACATGCACATTGTGCAGCCATGTGTTGCAGCTCAGTGCGCTGCCTCCTACAACACCTCCGCTCCCGCAGGCCTAGGGTTTTGTGCTGAGGACGTAAACCTCGGGCGCCTGCCGGGCTGGGAGCCCCGCAGCTACGGCTACCACGGCAACGGTGGCCATGCCTTTCATCCTGCGCATGCAAAGGTCGCATGTCTGCATGCGCCCCACTACCCGCTATAGTTCTGGGGAGCTGCATGCGCATTTTGGCCGGCAACAGTACTGCCGCCCTGTCTGCCCCACCCGCACACCTCTCGTAACTGTGCAGGCATAGGGTTTTGCGCCGAGGACGTAAACCTCGGGCGCTTACCCGGCTGGGAGCCCCGCAGCTACGGCTACCACGGTGATGATGGCCATGCATTCCATGGCAGCGGCACAGGGCGGCCCTTTGGGCCGGGTTTCACCACTGGCGACGTTGTTGGGGCGCTGCTGGACCGGGGCCTAAACACCATCAGCTTCTTCAAGTGAGCAGCAATTATTTTGTTTCAGAAAACTGTGTAGTGGCGGCCATGTTAATCATTGAGGGGGGTATGCATGCTGCCCTGCAAGGTGCTACCAGCCATGCCTGATGTCAGCGTACGCACACACAAGCAACCATGTGCCTTTTGCTGCTCAGCAAAACCTTGCCTTTGTTGCTGTGCTACGTCTTGCTCCTTGCAGGAATGGCGAGCCAGTCGGCACAGCGTTTTATGGAGTGCAGGTGTGCAGCCATGCAAGCAGCGACAGTAACAAACAGCGGGCATGCTGCTGGTGCTAAGAGCCCCAGTGCGGCAGACAATGGGCGCGTCAGCAAACTAGATTGCTGCTGTTGCGGCGGCAGAAGATTGCAGCCTGCACGCACAGCAAGCAGCCGCCCACCCAGCAACTGCAGCTGTCTAATCCGTCCTCCTTGCTGCACATGTTATATGCTGCTAAGCAAGCTTCTGCTGCTATCAGCAAGCAGTTACAGCCATACCACCCAGCAAGGTCACCGCTGCACCCCCCTGCACGTTCGTTTTGTATAATGTTATGTAACACTGTATGAAATTCTGCCGCCTGCAGGAGCAGCAGCTGTACCCGTGCGTGGGCATGCGCACTGCAAACGAGGAGATCCGAGCAAACTTTGGCGCCACTCCTTTTGCAGTGGACCTGGCAGCGCTGCAGCAGCAGTTCAGGCAGCGCATACTCGACAGCATCTCAGCAGTGAAGCTGCCTGCTGCTGTTGACCTGTTAGCAGCATCACCTGCTGCAGCTGCTGCAGCAGGAGGCAGCGGAGGCGGCGCTGCTGCTGCTGCTGCGCCAAGCAGCAGCAGGAGAGGCACAGCAGCAGCAGCTGCTGCTGCAGGAGCTGCTGGCAGAAGCAGTGGTGGCAGCGGCGGCGGCGAACCAGCTGCTGCTGCTGCTGCTGGTACACTGCAGCCAGCAGCACATGCGTTGCTTTCAGCCATGGGGCAAGCAGCAGCAGCAGCAGCAGCAGCAGCAGCAGCAGCAGCAGCAGCAGCAGGGACGGCAGCAGAAGGGGAAGAAGAATCCGGGGGTGCAGCAGCTGCTGCAGATGCCGGCAACAGCAAGCCAGCTGGCAGCAGCAAGGCCGGCAGCAGCAGCAGCCAGCCGTTGCTGCCGTACCTGATCTTTGACTACCTGCTGCATCAGCGCTGCTGGCGAACAGCTGCTATTGTTGCACGGGACATGCTTGAAGGGCCAGCCAAAGGCCCAGCAGCAGCAGCAGCAGCAGCAGTGTCAGGCAGCGATTTGACGACACCAATGGAGTGCAGCAGCGGGGAGGATTCAGCAATGCCTGATGCTGCCGCTGCTGCCGATGCGGCTCCTGCAGCGTCGGGTGGGCTGTCAGAGGCAGCGGTACAAGATGCGCTGACAAGGCAGCAGATCTTTGATGCTGTTGCGGCTGGACAGCTGGCAGATGCTTTGCAGCAAGTGGAGGCGCATTATGGGCCAGCTGTCCTGCAAGGCAATTCAAAGCTGGCATTCAAACTCAAGGTGCAGCAGTTTGTTGAGCTGGTACGGCAGGCAACAACAACCGGCCCACCTGCAGCAGCAGCAGCAGCATCAAATGGCAGTACAACTGCAGCAGCTGCTGGCAGCAGCGCGGCAGCAGCAGCAGCAGCAGGAGCCTCAGGTTTTGAGGCTGCGCTTGCGTATGGCAGGGCTGAGTTAGGGCCTGGACATAAAAGCCCAGATGAAGAGGAGCTACTGTCTGATGCATTGAGCCTGCTGGCGTATGCTGAGCCTGCTGCCAGCCCCTGCGGGCACCTGCTGAGGGCGGGGCAGCGGCTGCAGCTGGCAGAGGAGCTGAACGGGGCGCTGCTGCAGGTGAGTGAGGCACATATAGTGTAACGGCAAGTTGTGTGTTGAGGTTTTGTGTTGGCTATGTGTGTTGCCAGCTGCCTGGTGCAGCTGGTGATGAGATGAACGGGGCGCTGCTGCACGTGAGGGGTTGGCCTGTGCAGGTTATGTTTGGAAGTGTACCTGTTGTCTATGCATGCTGTCCGTTTCTGAGGCGGGGCAGCGGCTGCAGCTGGCTGAGGAGCTCAATGGAGCGCTGCTGCAGGTGGGTAACGTGCGGTCAAGGCAATGAGCTGTTTTTTCTACGCAACTGATGTGTGTCGGGAGTGTTTCTTGTTTGTTTGGGTTGTACACGCTGTTGTTTGCTGCTGCTGCCTGCACAGCTGCACATTTTCTAACACAATGTTGCCAGGTGAAGCAACCTGTTGTGTGCCACTGCTGATGGCTACTTCTTACTGCTAGCTCAACGCATCTGCACCTGGCCTTACTGCTCTGCAGGCGCGTGGCACCTCAGCGCAGCCGCTGCTGGAGTCTGTGTACAGGCAGGCAGTGGTGCTGCTTGATGAGCTCAAGCGGCAGGGCAGCCCCGCTGCGCTGGTGCTAGACGTGCCAAAGCTGTGCCTGAGCGGGCCGGCAACAGCGCAGCAGCAGCAGCGCAAGGGGCTGCAGGCAGGCAGCTCGGCTGCTGCAGCAGCAGCAGCAGCAGCAGCAGCTGGTGCAGCAGGAAGCGTCCAGGAGCGTTGAAAGTTGTGCACGGCAGTGCAGCGATGCGCTTGGCACAGGGCCGCTGCTGGAGTCTGTGTACAGGCAGGCAGTGGTGCTGCTTGATGAGCTCAAGCGGCAGGGCAGCCCCGCTGGGCTGGTGCTTGATGTGCCTAAGCTGTGCCTGAGCGGGCCGGCAGCAGCAGCAGCAGCAGCGCAAAGGGCAGCAGGCAGGCAGCTCGGCTGCAGCAGCAGCGGCTGCAACAGCAGCGGCGACTGCAGCAGGAAGCGTCCAGGAGCGCTGAGGAGGGTGTATGCAGTGGTGCTGCTTGATGAGCTCAAACGGCAAGGCAGCCCTGCTGCGCTGGTGCTTGATGTGCCAAAGCTGTGCTTGAGCGGGCCGGCGGCAGCACAGCAGCAGCAGCAGCAGCAGCAGCAGCAGCAGCGCAAGGGGCAGCAGCCAGGCAGCTCGGCTGCAGCAGCAGCAGCAGCAGCAGCAGCTGGTGCAGCAGGACGCGGCCAGGAGGGCTGAGGAGGGTAGAGGCTGGGGTTGTCTGGATTTTGTGATTGCGACAGCAGTACATTATTGATTGATCCAGACTTGTATTTATTTACCAAAGACGTTGTTAGGACAGACGTGTTTAGATGTGGCAGGTGTGATATCACGCATCGATGCACGGAAAAGCTGCTTGGCGCCAATGTGAAGTTGGCTGGCAGAAGTTGGCTGCAGTTGCAGCTGCTCGCAGCGCGGGCGCTGCATGATTGGTGAGCAGCGCTGCACTCTGCGCAGTCATTGTTTCAGGGCTTGTAGAGATGCTTTCATTCATTTTGATTCGGTGTGTACAGCCGTGTAAAGTCTTCAGAAGTGACAGGCTAACCTGCAACTTTACAGGACAGTCTCTGCAGCTGTTGAGTACGACTGGCTCAAATGCATGTGCTGCAGCACTGCCAACAGCACACGTTCCGCCACACGGTGGCACCAAATGTTGCTGCAACCATTGGATGAAAACGGTTCGGCCCTTGAAGGTCTGCTTGAAAGCACCGGCCATATCTCTGCAGGTGCGGTTGGCCAAAACACTGCCGACCAATGCTAGGGTCAATCGATGCATGGCATGCAGCCCACTGAGTGGTCAAAGGTGTGATGCACAGGCCCACTCCTGCATGGCGCTGTGCCGAGCACTGTGCAGTATGCAAAGCTGCCCCACGCGGGTTTAAACGCCAAAGATGCAACAAGAGCAACGTTGCTGCTCAAGTTGAAAACGCTGTAAACAAAGCATGCTGAACTCTTTCATGGCATGCTGACACCATCTGCATAACGAGACTACAAGTGCTCTTCTAGCCAAGCAGGCACAGCATACGGCAGCACCCCACCTGCCCTAACACCCACAACTCCAGACCCATTCCAAGTAGCCCCTAGCGCAGCAGGCGGCTGACCAACAGCCATACCTGCAGCAGCCATGCCGTCTGCTGCTGAGTCAGCACATGACACCCCAAAACCACCCGCCTCATCCTGCTGCTGCTGCTGCTGCTGCCTCCTGGGGCTCAGCCTGCTGCTGCCCCTGCAGCCCCCCTCAGGTATGGCAACTGCAGCCGGGCTCAGCCACCCACTGGTTTGAAACTGCCCTGCAAACTGCGCTGCAGTACTAGGTCGCATGCTGCTGCTGCCACTGCTAGCATGTGCTGCCCCGGCACTGCCGGGGCGGGTGCGGGCAGGGCTGCCAGGTCTGCTGCCAGCAGGGCTGCTGAACAGGCTGCTGCAGTTGCTGCTGCTGCCTCCTCCTGCATATGCTGCTGTGCCAGACCCTGCCCCTGCAGCCGCCTGTGATGCTGCTGCTGCTGCTGTAGCGGCCACCTTGGCTTGCAGCTTGTCAAGTTGCCTGCTGAACTGTCCCAGCGTCAGGCTAGACCTCAACTGCCAAGCATCACCCTGCTCACTCTGCTGCTCTTGCCCTTGCTGCTGCTGCACACAGCACTGCCACACGTCCACTGCAATGTGCTGCAGCTGCCAGCGCGGCTTGCTGCTTGGCGCCAGCGCATACTGCCTGCCCAGCCCCAGCTTCCTGCAGCAGGTGTTCGCCTGCTTCAGCTTCTGCAGTGTCTCAGTCAAATACACGCTTGTGCTGCTGCTGCTGCTGCTGCTGCTGCTGCTGCCGTTACCATTGCTGCTGCCAGCACCACCAGCTGCTGCCACCTCCCAGCTTGCATCTGCTGCACCTGCCCCTGCAGAGTGCGGCCGGCCTGCCGCTGCCAACCCGCTGCCAGCAGCATAGCCGTACGCACGTGACGCACTTGCACACCTGCCATTTGCTCTTGCTGCCAGCTGCTGCCCTGCATCCTGTGTGCTGTCTGCCAGCGGCATACTATTGGGCACATTCAATGGTATGGGTGAGTCATCCCAGGTCCGCTGCTGCCGCTGCCTGCTATCCCTCGCCATGCCCCCAACAAACTGCCCATCACACCAGCACTCTACACCAGCATCACTGTCTACCCCATCTGCATCACCCCCTGCTAGCTGCTGCAGCTGCTGCTGCCGCCAGGGCAAATGCCCTGCGCTGCTCATGCCAGCCCTCAAATCACGCCTGCCGTTACTGCTGCTGCCAGGCCTGCTGCTCTGCAGCAGTGCTGACCCAAATGCATTGCTCCGCATTGCCCCTGCTGAACATGGTCGTGGCCTGCATGCCTGCTGCTGCTGCTGCTGCTGCTGCTGCTGCTGCTCTGCACTCAGCATGCCTCCTGCCCTCCTGCTGGTGACAGCACCGTCAGCAACAGCTGCACTGCTGCAGCCAGCTGACAGCTGCTGCCATGGAGGACGCCTCACTGGGCTAGCAGTTCTGGGCCTACATGCATTCCTAGTCCCTTCTACAACTTGCGTGATGCCAGCATTTGCCGCTACTGCTGCCGCACTCGCACCCCAGCTGCTACTGCCGCATCTTGCCTGCATCCCTACTGGCCTGAGAGCGCCCCTAGGCGATGCCACTGCCAGCCCCTGCTGCTGCTGCTGCTGCTGCCCGTACACCTGCAGCAGGTGCTGCTGAGTCGCGGTGGTACCCCCAGGCACCCACGCCCTGCTGGTGCTACACCCAGTGCTGCTCAGCAAGCTGGCCTTAGCAGCAGGAGGGGTCAATGTCAAGCTCTGCCTGCAGGGCGCTGAGCCAGGCCTTACCCTGCTGCCAACCATCGCCCTACCAGCACCTACGGAGCGGCCTGGCGTCTGCACTGGTGCAACAATGCTCTCGGTGGCTTTCCATGCCCTGGCAGCCTCGAGCAGCGGGCTGCTGGCTCCTGGCCTGGCGCGGCTGTGCACTGGCCGGTCGCTGCGCAGGTGGCAGTGCTGCTGCTGCTGCTGCTGCTGAGACGCGCTGCCTGAAGCGTTCATGCTATTAGAGCTGCTGCGCCTGCTTGCTGCAGCCACCTGCTCTAGCGCACCAGACTGGCAGTAGCCAGCAGCAGCAGAAGCAGGAGCACCACTGCCGCTTGGCCAGCCTTGATCTTCTGTCTGCCACCCTGTGATGCCTTCCGCTGGCTGCCACAGCTGCTGCTGCTGCTGGGGCGGCTGCAGCTGCCCTGTACAGCCATCCGCACTGCTTCTGCTGCTGCCTCTGAGCGGCAGGCTGCGCAGTCCCAGGGCTGTGCTGCGGTCAGCAGCGCTAGCAGGCAAACCAGCTGGCAACGCTGCTGGTGCACCTGATGTCACTGGGCTGCTACTTGACACCCGGACCTTCGCCTCTAATGCTGGCGCTGCTGGTTGTGCTGACACTGGTACTTGCGCCGGCAGAGCAGCAGCAGCAGCAGCAGCAGCAGCAACACCTGGCGGGGTGCTGCAGCAGCTGCTGTCCTCCCCATCATCCTGGTACACAAACCCATCGTCATCTCCATCAGCAACACCAGCATCAGCACCACCACAATCGTTCACCTCTTCCACCAAGTCAGTACAATCACCGCCGTCGTCAAGCACTGCCCCACCCTCCAGCTGCTGCTGCTGCCACTGCTGCTCATGCTGCTGAGAAGAAGCCAATGCACCTGCTGCCGCTGGTGTGGCAGCCATCTCTGGTGACGAGCCCAACACACCCTCTGCTTTTGACCTGGTAGAGCAGGTGGCTGCCGGAGATTCCATACCTGGCTGCGGGTGCCCAGGGTGCTCAGCAGCTGTGTCTGCCTTGCTGTGGCGACTGCTGCTGCTGTTGCTGGTTTGTCCTGGTTCCTGGATGCTGAGCGTCGCCAACCCTGCTGTAACCGCCATGGTCAAAGCACCAGCGCTAGCTTGAGGTGCAGCTGCTTCCTGCAAGGCATTCTGGTCTGCTGCTGCTGGTAGAGCTTCATAGACAGTCTCTGCTGGTGCATTTGGCAAAGTGTCACCAACAACTGAGCTTGCAGCGGCTTCAGCCGCTGCAGAGGCAGCAGCAGCTAGCAGTGGCTGCGTGGCAGGAAGCTGAATCCACTGCACGGGCACATGGCCGCCTCCAATGCCAGCTGCCTGGTTCACCCTGTCTATCGCCTCTGAGCTGCGCTGCTTGCATAGCACCGACTGCTCCTCCTGCTGCTCTTGCCACCTGCCAGATTGGTCAACGAAGTCTGCCTGCTGCTCTTGCTCCTGTGATGCTTCTGCCACGAGGTCCTGCGCATATGCTGGCTCAGGATTGCCATCAAGTGGCTGCTGCTGCTGCTGCTGCTGCTGCTGCTGCTGCTGGGCGTATCCCTGGCTGCCATCTCCAGCTGCTGCCTCCTCTTCACAATGATCAGCAGCTTCTGCCGCATGCACCTCTTCAGGTGCGCTGCAGTTCAGATTGGCCAACTCCTGCTGTTGCTGCTGCTGCTGCCGCGGCCCTGTTGGCACACCTGCATCGCCTTCTGCACTGCTGGCCCGTCTGAGCAGCTGCTGGTGCTGGCGCACGGCATCACCTGTTGGACTGCCACCAGCAGCCAGCGCCTGCTCTTCTACATGTACAGCTGGCTCACAGCCCCCGGGCTGTAGCTGCAGCTGCTGCGGCTGCTGTTGCTGCTCTTCATCCGCGGCTTCTCCGCCGGCAGGGTCCAGCAGTGCGTGTGCGCCTGCGCCTGCATCTTCAGCTGCTTCTGCATGTGGTGCTGCTTCAACGTTGCACTCCTCGTCACTCAGCTGCTGCTCTGCATCCGCACCTGCTGCGCCTTCCTCATCCAGCAGCTGCTCTTCATCTTCCTGTTCATCTTCAGCTTCATCTTCTTGATTGTGATCACCATACTCGTACTGCTCCTCACTCAGCTGCTGCTCTTCACCATCATACCCCTCTGCGCCTACATCTTGTTCTGACATTGGGTCATAGCATGATCCTTGCTGCACTGCTGTTTCTGCTGCTGCCCATGCTGTCTCCTCCCCTGCATCTTTGCTGTTGCCAGCAGGTGCTGCAAGCTCGCCATAGCCAGGCCCTGCAGCTGACCATGGCCTGGCAAAACCAGGACCGTCCAGGCTAGCCGCACTGAAGGGGCTGTCAAAGTGCTGTTGCTGCTGCTGGCCTGGTGGGATGCATTGCCAGTGCTCAGCAGGCTTTGCTGCAGGAACATACTCTGTGCGCTCAACTCCACTGTAGGAAGGTTCTGCAGGCCCTGCATAGTCAAGGGCGCGACATCAAGAGCAGTAACGAACAAACGCATGTACAGGCAGTTTGTTGTGAGCGAAAGCGTGTCTAATAAACGCGCGCGGAGGCACAAAACAAACATTGGTGGGTTTATTTCTCCAGAATGCTTGCAGGTGATGCGGCACTGCCTGCAACTGCGCGGCCAGGCATCGCACTGCATTGATGTAGCTGGTTACTTTATATGGGCCCTACCTGAGGAATCTGTCTCCAGCTGATGCTCCTCAGCTCGCAGCAGTTGCTGCACTGGTGCAGGTGATGGCAGCGGCAGAGCCACCCAGCCTGACGCCGCCAGTTCTGCATATTTGACTGCCTGCTGTTGCTGGAACTTAGCAAGCTCTTGCTGAATTACGCTCTCAAGTGCATCTTCCTCCCCATCACTCGCAGCATCGTCCTGTTGGGTAGGTGCGACCATATCAGTGCTTGCTGGTCAAAGACAGAACAGCAGTAGCACTGGCTATCACCCCGCTTCCGTGCAAAGAAGTTCGTGTCAATCACGTACCTGGATAAACAGTTCGTCTTCATCACCTTCGTGCAACGCATCAGGCTGCTCCATCCACGTATCAGCATGTCGAACAGCTGCGAATCAGTTTGAGGCTGTACATGAACGCTGTAGGTTATGTGCTGCGTAACTAAGCATCCAAAGTGTCAAACAGTATGCTGGTAGGGTTCTTTCACATTAGCTTCGGGCTGCAAGAGCCAGAGCAGGCTACGAGACCTAGTAGCCAGAGCAACGGTGCAAGTCCGGATGCAAACTTGACTGCAATGCAGTGCATGCAATGTATGACAGCGACAGCGCATAGTACAATTGAGATAACGAGTATAGGAGCTGGTACTGTTATACGACAATTGTTCATGCTGCTGCAGAAACAAACCCTAGCAGAATGACTGGGCATTGCTCAGCACCCAGGCCCGCTGGCAGCGTAGCTGGCAGATGGTATGACATGCATGCCATAATACCAGCAGCAGTACCGATATAACACAACGTCTAAAGCCTGTGTCCATTAGTGGTGTGTTGTCTACACCTGTCACAGGTGTGCCGTCTACACCGCTAATGGACACAGGTTGATCACTGCTGGCGTGGCTCTGACAGAGCAACACTCTGATGCTAGCAACCCGACACCCGCCTGCTTCACAAACACCAAAAAGCTGTGAGCCAGCAGCCGCCAATTCATCAACATCGTCATTCCCAACGCCGTATCATGATGGCGTGGCGTGCTCCCGCGATGCTGTGATGCAACGCCACTGCAGCGTGCGGGTCAACTAATGTACAAGAACATCCACCGCAGCGCAGACAGCAGCAACTGCTCACAGCTGAGCAAACCTGCAATCAAGCAATGTAACAAACTGCAGCATAACGGCCTGTTCTATATTGATTGGCATCACGCACAGCTATAGGGCCTGGCAGCAGTAGCGCTTGCCTGCATGGCATCGGCACCAATACTGCAGGTGCCACTCACAACCTAAAACACATCATACAGATGCACAGCCATCATCCACTGCTGCACCACAAGGCTCCGCAAGCATCACACTGGTCCTGTAGTACACGCCAATGCCAAAAGCATCATCACCCCGCCTCAGCGCCTCTGCTTCTTCGTCTTCTTTCCAAACTGTGCTCTCAGCATCGCCTGCGTCTTTGCACCCTTCTTCTTGGCCACTCCGCGCTTTCCTGCAAGCACCGATGACCCCACCTTCACACCCTTCTTCTTCTTGCCTGACTTTTGCTGCTGCTGCTCAACTGCCATCGCATCTGCCCCGCTGCTGCCGCCGCCTTCACGGCCACGCTGCTGCTGCTCCTCGTCTGCTGCTGCTTCTGGTATGCTGCTGACTATTGGCACTGGCTCTGACTCCAGACACTTCTGCAGCGCTTCCTGCAAGACAGCAGGCATACACACGAATTCAGAACAGCATGCAGAATCCGGCTGCAAGATGCCAGCATACAGGAGCATGATGAAGCATCAATGCTGGCCTCTAAATACCTTTGAGGCCAACTTGTACCCGGGAATTCTCTGCCGTTCCTTGGTATAAAGTTGGATTGTGATGCTGCTGGTGTGTGTAGGCCACACACCACCGGCCACAATATGCAATGCAATGCATCTGACACTGCATGGCTGGCTGTTCAAGCGTGCTCGAACCTGCCCATGCAATCACTATGCTGCTTCAGCCTATCAAAACAAAAGCCGTGAAATGAAACGGAGAGCAGCAACAGCACAGCCAGCAGGGTGCTGCTGTTCATGCTCAGTCCTGACATAGTGATAGCGGCTGCCACGCAGGGTGCTGCTGCTGTTGCTGCACACGGCGGCTGCTGCTGCTGCTGCTGCTGCCGTCTGTGTTACGTGCCATGGTTTGGAGGTGTTCTATAAGGTTGAGGAATCACTTTGGCCGCAAAACAGAAGTCCTCTGTAACTCACCATGCGCTTGGCCTCTGCTTCTGCAACCCATGGTGCACTCCTGTTTGCTCTCTGCGTCCGCAGTGCCTTCTGCCGGCTGCTTCTCTGTGACTTGGCCATGTCGAAGAATCTGCGTAGCTCCGATCCTTCGCTCCAGCAACCCACGAGATAGCGAAAGTGCTTGGCCGACTGTCGGTGCACCAAACGATCAACTGCCTGAAGCTGCGCGGTTACAATTGACTGTATAACCTTAGCTGGCGAATCCGTCTTCTATGCAGGTGTTTGATGGAATCAAGCTGATGCCGTTGACAAACTGTCAGCCCCCTGAACCCAGAGCAGCAGCCAGACGAATATCACAGCAACACAACCGCCGTTACACGAAACAAATTCGGTAAGAACGAGAAACATATATTAAAAGTTCACCCACGCAGCTCAACGGCTGAGCTGTGGTGAGATGCACAGCCACACCTACATGCATGACCTAGGCATGCTGAGTAGGCATGTAGCACTGGCCAGCCCACGAAGATAGATGCCACATTTGCGCAGCACTGTAAAGGTCTGGATCATGGTGAATCAACAAAAAAACTGGTATATACAGCCTGCAATGCGCTGCAGGAGACCGTCTGTGACCAGGCTGTTGCAATCAGCACTGGTGCGGTGACAGCGGCCCTCCCAAGCCTGCTTCCACCAGAGCAAACCCTAGTTCAAAAGCTGTCTGCACCCACCATGCTGCGCACTGCCGCAGCGCTACAATGCCCCCATCAAGCCGTGAAATATTGTATTGCAGGCGTATGTAATGTTCTTGCACCCTATCAACTTTGCACCATGCATCTCCTACCTGCATCCACACCACACAGCTGTTGGCACTCCGCTTGCAGCAGCAGCCACACTATTTTACCAGCCAACTGCTGCACCCGCCGGGCTTTTAAACTCTCTGTATGTATGATCTTTCATGTATCGAAGCCGTCTAGGCCCCAAATGGCATCCTGCATCTGTGCCACCTCCACTCTGCTGTAGCCAGGCGGCAGCTTCGTCACACACGCCCGCACCACTGCAGGGGAGCTGCATGCGCTGCTATCCTTGGCAGCATCACCAGTGTACTTGTATACCTCCACCTGCGGCAGCAGCAGCGGCGGCAGCAGCAGCAGCAACTAAGCTCACATGTACATAGTGTTATATGCCTGCGCTGCTGTCCTTGGCAGCATCACGCGTGTGCTTGTACACCTCCACCTGCGGCAGCAGCAGCAGCAACGGCGGCAGCATTAAAGACTAAGCTTACAAAGCCATGGCATCTTAAACTAGTCAACTGCTGGTTGACCATAAGCTGTGCTGAGTGCACTAGGTCATGAGCCAGCTCATCTGATTAGCCGCCATGCTGTTCATGCTGCTGACGAGTATAGCCTGCAGCTGCTGGCCAGCCCCGAAAGCACATTGGGCGAGTTTTGCACCGCACTACACCCACAACCTTCTTCCTGGCCACAACCACTGCCCTTCACCGCAGCAACCTGTCTGCCGCGTCATCAACTAGCAGGCTGCCCATTTCTGCTGGATGCGCCACATCTGCATGCCAGTACAACTAAGAGAGAGCAATGCAATTTGACCAGCTCAGCGGCCAATTGTGTGACCACACACCTCACACACGCCGCAGTTGCCTTGCCAGCAGCCAGTGGGGATGGTCACCCCGCAGCGCTGCGCCACCTGCAGACACAGACATGCGAATAGAAACTGACTTGCCGCAACTGTATGGACACTCTCGGAGTGAACGATGCACCGATATCGGCATTCTGTGTGTTCATGCATGCTGCCCATATGAGTTGCAGCCCATACTGTTGCGGACAGCCTGGCAAGTGATGCAGCTGTGTCACCTGCAGGCTTGGCGAGCCCTGCTGTGACGTTCACATCATCAATTGCACCACCAGGATGAGCAATGACACAATGTACTTGACAGTGTGCATACATGCAGATACGTTCTTAGGCTGGCCAATAAGCAGCAAGCAACATCCGCAGCTGTTGCAGATCTGCAGGTCTAGACCTGGACAAGCAACAGCAAGCCCTTGCTTGCTTGCAGGCTGCCTCAGGCATATTTGGCTCTACGCACCTCAACTAGGTCCTCTCCAGGCGCTGCCATGACGGTAACATCCTCTTCCCGAAAATACACTGTCAGCTGCGAGCTGGCTGGTGTTTTTGCTGCTGCTTGGTTGCTGCTGCTGCTGCTACTGCTGCTAGCCTGTTCTGTGCTGACTGCGCGTGTAACGTGCGGTGTTCGCCGAGGTCGTAAGCTTGAAAGGGCTGCATGTGGCTTGCTGAGCTCGCAATGGCAAGCGTGGCGGGCTGAATGAACCGATGGCGCAATTCTGTAGCTCTGCATCGCTGCAAGCTGTTGATGCGTGCAATGGGTGCGTTTAGAGCCTGTTGTTAGTATAGTAATTGATAAACTACAGTCCGTGCTCCTGACAATTGTTGAGACAACCTTGCTGGTGGACACCAGACACAGTTTCCTTCACGCGCAACAGTACACCAAACAGCAGGCAATCCCTTTTGTTAAACAGCCATCTACAGTTTAAACAACACACGTCTGGAGCAAAACGGGTGTTGCTGTGCTTACCAGGCCTGACACTGAGTCTGCGCCATAACTCGCTGTTATGACGGTTATGCCAAGCCCACCTAAACCGCAACCTCAGCTCTCACCAAACAGCCCCAGTCAACAAGCTCAAGCACTATGGAATCAGCTCTTCCCTGCCCACCCACCAAACCAGCCCACACACTCCACACCAGCAGCTGTGGGTGCCACAGTGTGGTGCAACACAAGCAACCCAACCACCGCTGTCTCAGTGAAACACCAGCAGGTGCGGGTGCGAGCCGATCAAATTAGCCCAATCAAAACAGCCGGAATATTGAGACGCCGATAGGTGCGGGTGCGAGCAGAACCCTGCTACTCAAAGATGGGAGTCCAGCCCCCTGGTGCTCACAGCTGCATGCACAGCCCACACACTACGACACCAGCACTGCCAAAGCTGGCCCGCTACTAGCACTGTGTTACTCAAAGATGGCAGTCCAGCTAGCCTTCTGCTCGCCGCTGTCAGGCCTACTGTCCTCCCCGCCCCTGCTGCTGCCACCACCCTCGCCCCTATCCCTCCTGTCTCCTCGCATGCCATCCCTGTCACCCCTGCCCCTGCCGCCGCCCCTGCCTCCACCAAACCTGCCCCTGCCTCCACCCCTGCTGCTGCCGCCACGGCCGCCCCAGCTCCTGCCTTCACCCCTGTCGTCCCGCCTGTCCCTGTCACCCCAGCTCCCGCCTTCACCCCTGCCCTCCCTGCTGTCCCGCCTGTCCCTTTCGCCCCAACTTTTGCCTTCACCCCTATCGTCCCTGCTGTCCCTCCTGTCCCGATCGCCCCAGCTCCTGCCTTCACCCCTGTCGTCCCTGTCACCCCTGCTGCTGCCGCCACGGCCACCCCAGCCCCTGCCTTCACCCCTGTCCCCCCTGCTGTCCCTGCTGTCCCTGTCAAACCTCTGGTAGCTAGGCCTCCTGCCTTCACCCCTATCACCCCTGTCACCCCTGTCCCGCCAGCTTCCGTCTTCACCCCTGTCGCCACCCCTGCCACCTTCTGACTCCCCCTCAACAGCACCATCAGCTGTGCGCCTGCTGCTGCTGCTGCCGCCTGCATACTCCTCGCCAAACTCCCCAGCCCAGCCAGACAAGTCCTCAGCAGCAGCAGCAGCAGCACCACCACCACCCTCACCATCCGCATCCTGGCGGTAAGGCCGCCTCCTGTCACCACCCCAGCGCTGTTGCTGCTCGCCTTCGCCATACCTGCTGCTGCTCCTGTCATCATAGCGCCCACGCTGCTGCCGATCCCCGTCCCTATCGCCGTAGCTGCTCCTGCGTCGGTCTCCACCCCAGCGCTGCTGCTGCTGCTGCTCCTGCCTGTCATTATCATCAAACCGCCTGCGCCTATCACCGCCCCAGCGGCCCTCATCACCACTATCCTCCCTACTGCTCCTGAAGCTGCTGCTGCTGCGGCCTTCCGATGCTGCCTCCTCACTGCTGCCATCAGCAGCAGCAGCAGCAGCAGCGTCACCAAACAGCCGCTGCCTTCCGCGCCGCATGCGGCGCGCATCCACTGCTGCCTTCGCTGCTGCTGCTGGGTCCACTGCTGCTGCAGCAGCCTCACTATCATAGTCACCAGCATCCTGCGCCGCATCATTCGCCTCAGCTGCAAACGCTGCACCATCAAAAGCACCAGCTGCTGCTGCATACTCCATGCTGTCATCAGCATCATCTGAGTACCGTCCACCCCTCCTGTCACTCCGCCTGTACTCATCCCCGTCCCTGTCCCCACCAAAGCGCCTGCTGCTGTTCCTGTCATCGCCGCGTGGCGGCCTGTCCCTGTAGCTGCTGCGTCCCTCTGCCATGCCCCTGTCCCCATAGCTGTCCCTGTCCCGCCTGGGCCCCCTGTCCCCCCTGCTGTCCCTGTCACCCCAACTCCTGCCTTCGCCCCTGTCCCCCCTATCTTCCCTGCCGTCCCGCCTGTCCCGCCTGTCAAACCGGCCGCCCCTGTCCCCGTCGCCCTGCCGCTGCATCCTGTCCCGTCCCTCGCCCCTGTCCCTGCTGTCACCAGCAAACGCCGGATCTGCAGGGTCAAATTTCTCAAGGCCTGCTGCCTTTGCTGCTTCCACCAGGCTCATGCCAGGCTGGTTTGCCAGCTCATCAAGCACAGTGAAAACAAACCGAGATGCTGCTGCACGGGACTCATACTCCACCTGCCACAGCCCCAGCTGCTGCAGCTGCCGTGTCTCCACCATGCTGACAGTGCTGCTGCCGATGCTGGACGCATACGGCACTGTGCAGCGCACACAGGAGCCGTTAGATCTGAAGTTGTGTGCGCCGCACTGCCCGCAGAACCAGTCTCCCTCGCGGATCTGCCGGTATGGTGCTGCGCGCAGCAGCCTCCGCTTGTGATCCTTTTCAAACTCCTTGCTGGGATCATAAGAAGCTCTGAAGTCCCTGCTGCTGCTGCTGCTTCTGTCCTCCTTGCTGGCACCTCTGCCGCTGTCCTTGCTGCGTGCAGCATCCCTGCTGCTGCTGCCGGCCTGGTCAAAGGGATATGTGGTCTGCAGCTGTTCAAGGTCGGGGGTGTCTGAGGCTGATGCTGCTGCTGCCAGCACCTCAGGGCGTGCTGGCTGCTGCTCCAGCAGCAGCACTTGCTCCAATAGGTCACGCACTAGATCAGGGACATCTGCAGCAGCAACAGCAGCAGCAGCAGCAGCAGCAGCAGCAGCAGCAGCCATACGACACTTGTAAATGTTGGGCGCTAGAGCAAGGTGCAGCCAAGTGGCGCAGAGGTTGCTGGGAGAGCGCTGCCGTTGAGGCTGCCACCCTTACAGCTGCAGTTGTACAGCTGAATGTAGTGGGCACTACAGCTGCTAGGCTGAACACGTGACAATCATCAGGCAAGATGCCAGCATAGATTGTTCCAAAGCACCTTCTACCAGTACGATTCCAACCCCCGTCTGCATCATAGCAACTCAATCCTGCCTCAATGTTGACTGCTGCTCACCTCCGCTCTCAATGTCCTCCTCCCCATCAGTTGCAATGCTCCACAGCAGACGCAGCACGTCCTGCGTGCTGGCCTTGCCTAGTGCCACTGGCACCTCCGCTGCTGCTGCAGCTGCTGCTGCTGCTGCTGCTGCTGACGCATCTGCTGCTCGCGCATCTGCTGCTGGCGCATCTGCCGCTGCCGCCTGCTCCTCATCCTCAACCACATCAGCAGCAGCTGCGCTGCTGCTGCTGCTGCTGCTGCTGCTGCTACAGGCAGCAGCCAGGCCGCTCTGTAGCCGTTTCAGTGCCGCGGTCACCTTGCGGTGGATACTACCGGAGGGTGGCATTGGCAGCGGCTGCTCTGCGAGCTTTTCCAGGAGCGGCTTGGGCAGCAGCAGCAGGATATCTGGGCGGGTGCGGCCCAGCTGCTGCAGCGCCTTTTTGACGTCGCGCCTGCTGTTAAGCAGAGCCTCCCTGCAGACGAACAATTAGAATGAAAACAGTGCAGGAACACAGTGGAGCCACGCAGCGGTTCGTCAGGTGTGGCGTAGTGATTGACAGGTGTGTTGGTGTAAATGCAGCTGTTGAGCAGTCAAAGTAACACAGGAGCCTGGTCAAACAACAGCACAACACGCACAGGTGCAGCAGTGCTGTATGGTACATGCTGCTGGATATGTTTGTGTGTACACCGATCGTTTCCTGCTGCTGTGCGCTGCAGAGCACCTGCAGCCAACATGCAGATGAGAGGCAGCAGCTGAAGCATATGTGTGGAGCGTATACTGCAGCTGGGGGCACAGCACAGCAACCCCCCACACTAGACAATTTGCTGCCTCCTTGCTCAGCTATACAAGTACAGCTAGTTATATGCAAGCAAGTAGCTCACTTGTCTGCAGCCGTGCCATCAACAAAGAAGCCTCGGTCCCACAGCTGCTCCATGAAAGCAGCCCATACTGTCTTCAGGCTGCCAGGCAGCTGCACTGGCTCACTGCTGCGGCTGGCACTGATAGCTGGAGCTGGGGCCGTGTAACTGTCAGTAGGTGCTGCCTCTGTTGCGGCACTGCTGTCAGCTGCTGCTGTTGCTGCCGGGGCATCCGTGCTGTCAGCCGGCACAGCAGCACTGTCCGGCTGATCCGAGCCCACGCATCGCGCAGCCGTGCTGATTTTTCTGTTATTTAAATGCGAATATTTATTTTCGTGGATAGGAGCCACGCAACAGCGGCTCCGTAGCACCTGGCGGGCTGCTGGTGGCGGAGTGGTCCCGTGAAAGCTTACGACAGCACTCGGGCGTGCAAGGGCTTGCCCACACCTGCCAGAACGAAAGATAGTCTTGTGGTGCTGCATGACTGCCAGCAGCAGCTTTCTCATGAACAGAAACGAGTCACTCAGCTTGAGTTCAGCACATGCACGACTCAAAACAGCGCATTGAAATCAAGCTTCTCCGCTTCCAGCATTATCGAGAGTGTGGAGGCAAAGGATGCTTCACCAACAGGTGGCCGCAAACCATGGAGTGTCACAAATCTGTTACAATGACCTGGCAGGCTCATCAGCAGGCGGGGCCCTGGCGCAGCTGCAGAGTGATCACTCCGCAGGCCTTCGCCAGATTGCAGCCACGGCCAGCAACATTGCCGTGGCAACGCTGCTGTGCTGGTCCAGATGCCGTCACAACGCAGCAATGCTAGCCGGACACGCACATGACAACGTCCTTGACAGCATGCAGCACACAAAGCCTTATTAGGGCTGATCAGCCCAAAGACACATGGAATAGCGCCGATAGTGGAGTACAGCAGCAACCTGCCTTCATACGCAGCACTGCTGGCAGTGGCATGTGTGCTTGTGTTGCCAGGCACATGAGTAGCCATGCAAACACAGCACAGCATGTCCACGGTGCATGCCGCAGTGCTGTAAGCATACACACAATGAAGGACAGCTGTAGCAGCGACTGCAATCAGCCGTCTTCCCTGAGCTAAACGCAAACCAGCCCTGCAAGCCGATTGTGTGCTGACAAAGCCTTGCACACCACACAATCAAACCCATCAAACCACACCATACAATATGACAGCTGCATGCACGCGCTTTCCAGCCGCTGTTGCGCACAAACAGCAGACCTGAATATGTCTGATGTTCTTCCTGTCATGGCTCACGATTGACCGCCACTGACAACACCAGATAGAAGGGAGCCATGTAGTACTGCAATGGATGTGGCTCCCTTCTATCTACACCCACACCACATGCGTGCCACCTCAACATGCTCTGTTCCATCAAACAATCATCCGGTAGCATGATATATATGCTGCTCTCTCACCTGTGCTGTATGTCCGAGCAACACTGCCACAAACTCTTCCACAATCCACCTCACTGCCGGGCCACCACTACGCCTGGCACGCAATGACTGTTTGAAATGCTGCTATACAGTTGGTATACAGTGACATGGAACAGTCTGCAAAGCTCCACAGGTTGCGGACGCCACGGCAGCACCCCTGCAAGCTGTTTCAGCAGGGTGTGCAGCCGCCGTCCCCGCGTACATTGCGCAGTGTGCATAACAGGATGCGTGCATGCACATGCAGAGATTAAAAGATACCAACCACCTCAACAGCCAGCCCACCACGCACTGCTCTGTTTGTTTTACTCAGCTCCTACATGCGGGCACGATTTTCGAACACAACACAACCATGTTCATACAATCAAACACGTATGTGAAATGTCGCACAAGGCAGTGTGTCTCATCACGGCGCCACCATGACAAGGCATCATCAGAACACAGCTGTCGCGGCACCACATTACACCATGGCACCATGCCTCGACACACCACACCACGCCGCTCCATGACCCATGGCGCATCATCACAGGCTGAGGCTGGCCTCCACCAGCTGCCCTGCATCATACAGCCGCCGCTGCTCTGGATCTTTCAGCGTGTCGTACGCCTTGAGCAGCTGCGCGAAGCGCTTCGCGGCCTCTGCACGGCTGCGCTCGTCCTTGCCCATCTGCCTGTCTGGGTGCAGCTGCATGGCCAGCTTGCGGTATGCTGCCTTGATCTCATCATCATCAAGCTGCAGGCAGGCGGGAAAAGCCGACGAGCAGCAAGGCGGGTACACATGGCATTAGTGCCTTGCACTGTTCAACACAAGTAACACAAAAGGGGGTTCCAGTTGCAGCTGCATGGCTAGCTTGCGGTACGCTGCCTTAATCTCGTCCTCATCAAGCTGCAGGCAGGCAGGGTAGGCAGGCAGGCAGTGACAGGGTTGATTGAAGCCGCAGCCAACAGCGTCACACACCAGGGATGACTGCCTTTTCACACGCACACATCACAAAAAACCCACAACACCCGCATGCCATTTAGTGGCAAGAGAAACTCCAGCACGTGCAGCGCATGCATGTGTCGGCATCGTACTGCATGCCTTGCAGCCCATCAGCTGCTGGCAACCACGGAATACACTAGCATTGGTGTGCACTTGCTGTCCCCGCAGCACGCATGCTGTCTCCCGCCTCACCTGGCTGCTTGGTGTGAGGCCCAGCATGCTGTAGTAGCCCATGGGGTCCAGCACCACCAGCTCATCGCTGCTGCTGACAGCGCTGCTGCTGGCTGAGAAGGTGTCCGTGCTGCGCTTGGCTGCAGGCGCATCAATGGCGGGACGGCAATCACAGCAGAGCACAGGAGCACGGGAGTAAGACAACTGCTGTGTGTAGGACAGCGCCATATTATGCGGCTGTGTGGCCTGCTGCAGCTGGTGGTTTGATCAGCGAATCCAAGGCATTATACATTTAAAACATATATACATACGCAGGCTGCTCCAAGGGAACTGTGCCAGCCAGCCCGAGCACCGCAACAAACCTGCCAGCTGCATTTGAACGATTAAAGCCCATCAACCGGCAATGTCTGTTGATGCAGGCAGCGCTCTGCTGATGACAACACTGCCGTGCCGCATGCTGCAGCTACAAGCCCTCCCTACTGCGTTGCGTTTTCTCACCTGAGCTGAACATATCCCGCAGCCAGCCGCCCTTGCTGCTGGTTGTGCCGCTCCTGCTGCTGCTACTGGTGCCGGCCCTGCTGCTGGCCTTGCTGCTGCTGGCAGTGCCGCTCCTGCTGCTGCTGGCGCTGCTGCGCATCTCTGCCCGGTACGCCTGCTCGAATTCGGGGCTGAAGACTGGCGAGTGCCCGCAGTTCAGCGTCTTCTGCAGGTTGCTCATTGTCTCCTCAGGCACCTTGGCCATGTAGCCTGTCAGCAGCAGCACCCACAGCAAACTCAGCGCACGCACGCACGCACGCACGCATGCAGAATTACATCACAAAAAAGAGTAGATAACACAGCCCTGATATGCCTGTTGCGTGTAGAGCAGCGGACACATGCTGCTGCTACTGTGCCAGCAGTAAAGCATTCATAACCAGGAATCTGACGCCGCACAGAGCAAGTCAAGCGCCCTGCAGTGGACTAATGATTTGCCCTAGTCACTCACGTGTGGCCAGCGGCTGCAGGTAAGCGCGCCACTCCCGCAGCTGCACTGTGGTGATGTAGCGCACGCAGCAGAAGTTTGGGTCGTGGCGGTCAGCCATGAAGAAGAACTGGTCCATCTGCAAGGGTGTTGCAGCAGCACAGGTCTTGCACAGAACTAGGGCGACGGTATGTAGGAAGCTGCAATTGGGTGTCGCTGCAGATGTATCAACTGCTAAGGCTGCATGTGCGACAGTTCATGTGCGCAAGCGCAAGCAAACCATGTCTGGGCGCCCACTGTGCATGTATTGCGCGCCGCAGGGTCGCACAGGGACCAGACGTGCTCAAGCGCGCACGCTGCAGCTTGTGTGCATGCTGCTGCTCTGATTTGCTGCTTCGTGCATCACACACCTGTGTGTGGTGCTCTGACAGCCCTGACAGTACCAGCCGCTTGCCTGGCTCCACTTCGACCACCTCATACCTGTTACAAGCAGCAGGTACGTGTCAGCAGCAGCGACATGCTGCTGTGCAGGACAAGCAAGCAGACAGCTGTGCTGTTGCTTAATACCTCCGATATACGTCTGACTGCCAGCTGCTGCAACACGATCTGTGAGAGACCAAGCAGTAGCACAGCTGACTGCAGTCGGTTATGCCTGCCCAAGGAGCTCCTGCAAGCAGCAGGCACTCACGTCATAGGCAGCTTCAGCCCCAGCATTTCCCTGAGAGTCTCAAACTTTGACCCAACCCGGATAGGCTCCAGGCCATTGCCAATCTTGACTGCTGACTTGGTGCCTGCAGGAGCATATGCACATGACAGCTTCAGCTCATGGTGGTTGACTGCCTGGCCGACACGCTTGCAGCGGCTGCTGCGCCTGACTTGCAATGCTGAAGACATTATACTACTGTGTGCAGCTGCAACGGGCATCCAACGAGATTCAGCCACGGCCAGGTCAGCTTACTGCCACCCTTGTTCCCCTGGCGGTTGCGTCAGCACGCTCTTGACACCAGTCAAAGTCCACTATACGATAACAAACATGTCTTATTACTCATGCAAAACTTCACCTGGGTAGAATTGCGTCCAGTGGCGCATGTCTGAGACCCAGCGTTGCACTCGCCGAGCATCTCCGCGCACTCTTGCTGCGTGATCAGCCTTTATAACCACACGACGAAGTCTGCCATCCGCGCGAGCAACCCTGGTCGGCTGCTGCAGAGAACGCTGCTGCAGTGCCTGCATTTTTCTCTTCTTGCGTTGATGCTGGAGCCTCAACGGCCTATATCACACTAGTGATCACTTGCAATGCTGTGTCACGTTTGTATGAAAGTATGTGTTCAAATTCACCAGGTTGAGCTGTTGTTACGCCAAGTGTCAGTTGCAGTTCTGTCCACGATCATGGCGAGCGTGGCATTCAAATCAATAACGAAGACACTCTGATCACTTGAATACAAACCTTTGTGCAACCCTGTTCTACTAGAGGTCGAGCTGACCGGTTTGTTGACCGTCGTTGACTGCTGATGAACAGCGGAATGAACTTGTGCAAGTTTACTCAACGTGCCAGCACCACGCCCAACTCCAGCCAGTCAACGCAAAGCATCCAAAATCTTATGTGATGTGCTGCCTCCAAACACTCCAGCCACAATTGGCGCGTGGGCCTGCTGTGCAGATCTGTTTCACAACTCCAGCCTGGAGTTCCCTGGCAGGGGATGGCATGCTGCACTTCTGCTTGCATGCTGTTGGCAGCAGTGCAAAGCTGACGTTGCGCAAAACACTTGCACACAAGGCCACACTGCGTAACTCCCCGCGGCTGCGTACTACGCCGCAGCCTGCGAAAACTCGCTGCCAGCGCCAGACCGTCAATCTGTCAATGAGTGTGCTCTCAGAGCAGTGTTCGCTGCCATAATCAACAACATGGCGCACGCCATGTGGCACGTCAAGCACCAGCACCAGCCAACTGGCATGCGAAAGCACTTGTTCATGCTGGAACCTGACGTATTTGTGCTAGCGCACAGCTCAGGCACACAGCCAAAACGTCAAGTGGATCCAACGCCTCCTGACCGTCACGAAGAACCCTTCGCTGAACGCCAGCAAGTTCAACCGGCCCTAACGGCCACATACCCTGCTCCTGCAGAGCACCAGCAACACTGCTGCTGCTGCTGCTGCTGCTGCTGCTATCACCATCATCCCGGCCTCCCGCCACGTCAGCATGCTCTTGCAGGAAAGCCACCCAGCCAACCAGCTCCACAGCATCAGCCAAGCTGCCACCCTGATTCAGAAACTGGCGCCACAGCAGCCCACCAGCACCACTCCCCACACTATGTGCACTGTCGCAGGCATTGCTGCTGCTGCTGCTGCTGCTCGTGAGACCTGTTGACAGATGACCTGTAGAGTCTGGTGCTGCCGGCTGCTGCTGTGCTGCCATTGCACTGTGCACATGCTGCATCAGGGCTGGCTGCAGCAGCTGCGCCAGGCACCACGCCACTGCATAGCCGTAGCCTTGACCAGCGGATGTCAGCAGGCGAGGCGTGCTGACAACCTGCAAATGACCACAATTGCATGAGTATCAACATAAGTTCATGCTGTTGCTGCAGGCTGGCTGAGTGCTGCGCAATCGTGACTACAGACAACACGCATCACACAGCCGAAGTGCTCGCTTCACATTGCAGCGAGCAGCACGGCAGCCACTGCAGCCCACCCATCTGCCACAGCAGCCTCGCATGAGCAATGACGTGTATTCACACGCACGCGAATGTGTACCCTGAGTTGACTTGTGTTAGGGAACTTCTATCAATTCTTTCCAAAACAACGAAATGTTTGTCCACAAGTAACAAATCAGGGTATGTGCAAATGCCTCACCTGCTGCAGTGTAACCGGCACGCCGGGCATTGCTGACAGCTGCGGTGACGTCATGGTGTGCTGCCACAGCATATGTGCTGCATGGCTGCCCAGGGGCCGGGAGGTGACTGCTGCTAGCTGCAGGTCAACCAGCATGGCCAGCACCTGCACAAGAACAGCAACAAAAGGAAGACAGCAGAACAGCGTCAGAACAACGCTCCAAACATGTGTGCCAGATTGATGCGGCCCCAATGGTCCTCGCCTCCAGCTGCGGGTCCACCAGCATCGCCAGCACCTGCCAATTTTTGTTAAAAAAGGGCAGTACAGTGTCACAGAACGTGTATCCAGGTATGTGTTTCTGCTATCCTGTACAGATCCTGCCGGAATTGGTCAAGGCCTTGTGCTGCAGCATTGACAACAACACCACAAAAAGCTGGCAAATCACACAGAGCACAACAGCCTCTGCTGCATATGCAATGGCAAAACCTTAACTTGTTCGCTCCTACATGCGAACCAAGCTCTCACCGTATGCTGCATCAGCAGAGGGTTGTAGTGGCTGCTCTTGATGAACCCTGCCAGCCTGCCTGCCAGGTCAGCTGGCAGCTGCTGGCCGCTGCTGCTGTGCCTGCACAGCACCTGCAGGCACGCTGCATCCATGTTGAAGGCTTCAAGTAGAGTAGAAGGCAGCTCTAGGACCTCCACTGGCAGCCAAGCTGCATGCAGATGGTAGGGTTTATGGCTGTGGCTGTGATGGTGCACCTTGAGCCCTGCAGTATCTGCAGGTGGTGTGGCTGTGGCAGCTTCAATGCCCTGCTGCTGCTGCTGCTGCTGCTGCTGCTGCTGCTGCTGCTGCAGCTGGTTGCTGGGGATTGCCGGTGCCTCAGCTGCGCTGAGGATGAAGTTCACAGCATGGCCAAGTTCATGGCAGAGTTCCCACAGGCCCAGCGCCAGCTGGCTGTGAGTTCCACCTAGAACTCCTTGCGACTGCAAGCCTACCGCAACAGCAGGCAGAGCAGCAGTGCTCTGGCTGCTGCTGCTGCAGCTGGTTCTGCGGCCACTGCTTGGTTCTCCTGTGTGCTGCTGCGGCTGCTGCAGGCTATTTGCGTATTGAGATCCATACAACAGCAACTGGGCAGAGTAGCCCCCTGACGGGTCTATGTAGATGGTCCCTAGCACCCTGCTGCTGCTGCTGCCATGGTCCTGACACATGTCCAATGAATCAGCTTGTCCGGATGCTGTACCCTGCTGCTGCTGCTGCTGCTGCTGCTGCTGCTGCTGCTGCTGCTGCTGGCTGTTTAGTACCTCGCACAGCTCATACACCAGCACATGGCTGCTCCATGTCTCGCCAGCTGCTGCTGCCCTAGGCCGCAATCTAAGGCACATGCTCAGCTGCAGCAGCTTGTCAAACCCGGTCAACATTTGCTGCAGTTGGAGATAAGGCTGCAGCTGCTGCAGGTCTGCCATAGACAGCAGCGCCAAATGGGACTGCAGGTGCACAAGCATGCAAGCGGGCAGTTGAAGTGAGGTAACAAGGCAAGGACAACAGCAAGGTACGCAGCAAATGCGCACTCAAAGGCCACTGCTACTGCCCAAAGCTGCAGGTGTGCGGTACTTGACTCTATGTTTACATGTTGACAGCAGCACACCACATGGGAACCAAGGCACAGCTGACACCATGCCTGTACTGCTTTGAATTTCACCTGGTGAAGGCAGTACGCCACATCAGCTCCATGCAGCTCATCACCACCACCAGCAGCAGCACCAGTGCCAGCAACCTGCTGCTTCTGCTTCTGCTGCTGCTGCTGCTGCTGCTGCTGCTGCTGCTGCTGCAGATGCTGCGCAGCCTGCTGTGCTGCCGGCTGCAGTGCTGCTGCCAGCTGCTCGCAGCAGCCTGCTGCTGCCTGCCAGCTGCCCAGCAGGGAGTGCTGCAGCACCCAGTCGGCATAGCTGCTGCTGCCCTGCATCCTGCAGCAGTGCAGCAACCACACCAGCGTGGCTCAGCAAGATTGGATTTGAACACGTTTCGAACCCATGGGCAAGCTTATAAGCGGCAGGAGTACTGCAGCACCCAGTCGGCATAGCTGGCGCTGCCCTGCATCCTGCAATGCAGCAACATCGCTAGCTGTGCTCAGCAAGGTTGGCAATGCAACATCAATGTATGGGACGCATACAGCGTTGGTTTTGCTGGACAGCAATACACACAACCGACTCTGGCAGTGTGGCAGATGATGTACATTCAGCTGCCCAGCAGGGAGTGCTGCAGCACCCAATCGGCATAGCTGCTGCTGCCCTGCATCCTGCAGCAGTGCAGCAACCACACCAGCTTGGCTCAGCAAGATTGGATTCGAACACGTTTCGAACCATGGCCAAGCTTATAAGCGGCTGGAGTGCTGCAGCACCCAGTCGGCATAGCTGCTGCCCCCCTGCATCCTGCAATGCAGCAACATCAATGCTAGCTTTGCTCAGCAAGGTTGGCAATGCAACATCAATGTATGGAACGCCTACAGCGTTGTTTTGCTGGACAGCATTGCGCACAACCGACTCTGACAGTGTGACAGAAGATGCACGTGCTGAAACATACACAGCCGGCCACTGCATGCACTGCATCTCCAAAGTGCAACTTGTAGGCGACCGGCATTACACCAGACCATGAGCTAACAGTACAGTCACCAACACTAGACCACAGTCACCACAGTGTCCAAACGTCACTCAACCGCCGCACCTGGCTATTTTGCGGCGCACCTCTGCCAGCTGGCCCCAGGCAACCAGCAGACGTAACTTCCTGCAGCCTTGGCAACCGCGACAACACAACTGACAGTACTGCTGCAGACGGACGTTTCAAAGCAAGTATGGTGCTGCAAACTGTTACACAGCACCAAACACGCCACATAGCCGCCGCACCTGGCTATCTTGCGGCGCACTTCTGCCAGCTGGCCCCAGGCAGCCAGCAGCCGGTCGAGCTGCTGCAGCAGGCCAGCCTCATACACGTCACGCCGCACCTGCCGCAGCAGCAGCAGCAGCAGCAGCAGCAGCAGCAGCAGCAGCAGCAGCAGCAGCAGCAGCAGCAGGAAGTGCACAGCAATGATGGTGAGCGCTTGAGAACCGCAATGTAGTTCAGATTAGGCGGTTGGCAAATTCAAATACAACTCAACAAGCAGAAGCAAGGGGGCCAGGCATTTTGTTGTTGTTTCATCCCTTGCTGCTTTATGCCAAACACATGCGTGTGTGCTCCTGGCTGCGTTGAGCACTGTCAAAAGGACTGCACTCTGCGCAGACAGCCTTTGCCCAGGATTTGAACCCTCACCTCAGGGTTAGGGTGCTGCTCCAGCAGCTGCTGCACCAGGCTCAAACTCAGCACCAGGTCAGTCTCCTCAGCAGCAGCAGCAGCTGCTGCTGCTACTGCTGCTCCTCCTGCAGCAGCACCAGTCTGCCCTGTCTCATGCCTGTCTGTGGCCTCTGGCACTGCCGCCTCTGCTGCTGCTGATGCTGCTGCCACTGCTGCTTGCTCCTGCAGCGGTCCCAATAATACCTCTCTGCTGCCTGCATCCATCTGCACCACAGGTGCCATGCCAGGACTCAGCAGCAGCTCATGCACTCGTTTGACCAGCAAGCGCTGCTCAGCCTGCAGACCTGACAAAAGGGTCGCCTGCTCCTCAGCTGACAACACCTGGGGTTCACTGTCCTGGTTGGGTTTAAGGCCGGCAAACCCTAGGGGACTTAAACCCTCCAGCTGCATGTGTTTTAGCAGGGCTTTGCCAAGCAGAAGCAGGGAGGGGGTGTGACTGCTGCTGCCACTGTTGCTCCTGCTCCTGCTGCTGCTGGTGCTGTTGTTGTTTGCAGAAACAGTGCTGTCAGCTTGCTGCTGCTGCTGCAGCTGCTGCTGTAGCTGCTTGCATGCCAGCAGCAGCCCTTGCTGCAGCGGCAAGTCGCTGCATATGTCCTGCTCAAGCGTGCGAGCCTCCACAAACACTGCCGCTGCTGCGCTGCGCCACTGCTGGCTACTGTGCTGATCCTTCAGCAGCCCACACAGCAGCAGCACCTGCAATTACGGCACGGCATGCAACGATACACACTTCAGCAGCTGGCCACATGTGGTGCATGAGCGCAGGCGTCTGGTTTGATGGCAAATGTGGGTGCAGCAGGTGTCAGTGTGCGTCATGCCCACACAAGACTAGCATGACAATGCCAACTTCAGAGTACAACACACACTCTCGTTCTGCCTACAGTGTTTCAGCAATCCAAAAAAGCTTGCTGCTCCACGTTGTTCACTCACCTCCTGCAGCTCTCCCAGCAAGGCATCCAGAGCCAGCAGAAAGTCGCCAGCAGACCATGGCTGCTGCTGCTGTTGCTGTGATGTAGCTGGAACTAACTGCTGTAAGAGTGCTTGTGTATCAGCTCGCAAGCTGCCCCAGGCAGCTTGGCAAGCAGGCAGCAGCTCCTCCTGCCATGCAGACAGCAGAGCCTGAGGGCTGTTGAACTGTCCAAGCTGCAGGATGCCTGTAGCCTGCAAAGATGCTTCATTGACGTCACAGTAATCGCTGTTGAGGTTGCGCTTTTTGATATGTTTCCCTCCGTTGCTGCTGTGTGATTGCTGTTGGTGTGAACCTGCCACTGCTGCTTGCGTTTGACTCCTCGCAGACTTTGGCGGTTTAAAAAGGAAGGACGTAGCATAGGATCGTACAGGCAAGGCGTGGCAGAGCGCCCGAGTTGGTGTCACACGATGCATGTGTCAGCTGCAGGACATGCGGACACGAGCTGTACAGCTGCACAGAGCTAATTAGCAAAGACATTGAGGTCCGACAGCCGTGTTGGTGAGCCAGTACTTGAACGTGTGCACGCATGAGCTGTAGGGCTTTCTACTGCCATGGTGGCATGTGCTGCATGTCACATGCATCAGTCATGACAAGGTTCAAAACTTCTGACGAGGACGACAACACGGCGCTGAAAAGCCAGACACTGGCTGCTTGATGCTTTTGATGCAACACAGCAGCCAGCGCCTGTGCAATATAACACTCCGCGGACACACCTGCAGAGCGAAGGCCGTGTCACAACGAGATATGAGGTACACAGGAAGGTTGCCTGCTGGCCGAAAGGTCGCCCGGCAGTTTGTCCGGATTTGGTGCCAAGCTTTCGCCCAGTCACTGGGTGGAGTGGCTTGCTAGCCAGCCAGGAGCAGCAGCAACAGCATCAGGTACTGATGTTGGTGCCCAAGCTGAGCTCAGTTGCATAGCAGCTGTTCCAGGTTGACACAGCAGCTGTTCTGGACTGCATCATGTACTTGCAGGAGTGATACAGAGAGACACAAAATAATTCAGCCTACACTGGAGTAAAAGCCAGCACGTACACTCACTGGCCACCGCACTAATCAGCTGCCCCTTCTGCAAACCTGGCCATGGTGATTTTCAGGATGAGATTTGCATGATCGCCAACACACGTGAGGGGCCTGGGTGAATAGCATGGAGTTCCAGGCCGGGCGCCACACGCCTGTTGCAGCAGCCACCACACGCCTGAGGCAGCCAAACGTACACGCAGCCTGCTGGCCGCTCTGCTGGCAGCCACTGTTGGGCCTGGATGACTGCACGATGCATATCCTGCAGGTAATAAGAAAAGACCATCGTAATGTAAAATGACGAATTTAAATGTGCACAGTTGACAGCCCATTCTGGCCAGACCATGGTCTGCCTGCCAGCATGTGCAGTCAGCTTGCGCATGCAAGGCGCAGATGCCCAGGGCGCTGTAATATGACAGTTTTAGGCATGGTAAAGGCACAACCTTTCCCCTGCAAGCAATGCTGGTCCAGAAGCCCCCCTGCCCGAAGGCTCCTGGCGCTCCAAGTGGGCTGTCAACGCAGGCACGGCTGTAGCAGCTGCCACCGCTGGTCAGTGCAGGACACAGGCCAGTGTCACCCCTGAGATGCGAGTCATGCTGTTTCTGGCACAGGCACACAGCACACAGGGACACCATCACAAAGATTTCCTGATTGGTGAGGATTGGCAGGCTCTTACTTGCTGCTAGGCGTGGGCATGACGTGCTGCTGTCGTCGCAATCCTTTGACGCTTACAGCAGCAGCAGCAGCAGCAGCAGAAGCAGGAACAGGAACAGCAGCAGAAGCAAGCACAGCAGAGGAAGCAGGAGCAGCAGGAACAGCAGCAGCAGCAGCTATGCTGCTTCTACTAGTAGCAGCAGGGACTTGCACATAGCAGGGGCAGTTGCTGCAGCATTGGCAGATGATGACAGTAGTAGGGAGGTGCCCAGCTTCCACAGCGCAAGCATTGCTGCTTATGGTGGCTGCTCCTGACAGCTGGAGAACGTGAGGGTGCATGCTGTGCTGTTGGCAATGGATGCTGCATGCAAAGGCCACTGATGAAGCAGCAGGCCTCCCTATTGAGGCAGATGTCCGACGGCGCCATGCTCAGAGCAAATCGGCCGAGCTGCTGCAGCGGCCTCCCGCGCTCATCAACAGCTACCAACTTTTTTTTGTTACACGTTTTCCGGCGCATTCCATTGATTAGCGCACCTGGCACAGCGACTGGGTGTGCTTCTTTTCTTGGCGCCAAGCAACTCCTGTCAGCTCCGACGACCCTGCTGCTTCAACTCCGTTGAGCTAAATAGATTGTAAGAATGTTGTAAGATGTTATAGAAACGAGCAGTGGCCAAGCGATAGCAGCAGCAGAGCACGGGAGCTGCCTCCCGGCACTGGTTGTCTCATCGCAATGGCGCAGGGCACAGAGCACCATGCCCCGTATTTTTTTGCTCCGCATACTCGGCTTGGCAAAGCCTACCTTTCTGGGGAGCAATTAAGACGCCATTGCTAGCGGCAGCAGCACCAAGGCAAGAGACGAAGCAAGATGCTAGCACAAGGGTAAGCACGAGAGTGTGGCCTAAATGGTGGTGTTGTGAGTTTTCCCGCAACTGGTGCTCTGCCACTGAGTGTCTCTGGCTGCTTCCAGACTATAGTAGCCAGGCGAACATGCTGGCCAGGTGTCGCTTGTCATAACCGTGACACTTTACCAAAGCTGACAAGTGGGATGCAAGGACGACTTCAACCACCAGTGGTGATTTCTTTGAACTAACCTCGATGAAAACTAAGCATTCACGCTGACAGCTGCAGCACAGCACAGCTGTCACGACAACGTTCTGCACACACACTGGTCCGCTGCTGGGTGTAGGCACATGGCCGGCACTGGAAGTGCAGCACGGGTCACTACACTCTGCACACAATAGCGCCTGACATTCCATCTTCCACAACACATCAAGGCAAAACAAAGAAGGCACAGCAGCTGAAAACTGCAGCAGCACAGCTCTCATGACAGCGTTCTGCACGCTTGCCGGTCCGCTGCTGGGCATGTGGCATGGTCGCCATCTGCTGCAAGTGCTGCACAGGTCACTCCAGTCTGTTGACAATGGCACCTGACACTCCATCTTCCACATCACCTCAAAGCAACACAGAGAAGGCACAGCAGCTGAAAATTGCAGCAGCACAGCTCTCATGACGACGTTCTGCACGCGTGCCAATCCGCTGCTTGGCATGTGGCATGGTCGCTATCTGCTGCAAGTGCTGCACAGGTACACCAGTCTGCTCACAATAGCGCCTGACATCCCATCTTCCACAACACATCAAAGCGACACAGAGAAGGCACAGCAGCTGAATACTGCAGCAGCACAGCTCTCATGACAACGTTCTGCAAGCGTGCTTGTCCGCTGCTGGGCATGTGGCACGGCCGCCATCTGCTGCAGATGCTGCACAGGTTGCACCATTCTGCTCACAATAGCGCTTGACATCCCATCTTCCACAACACATCAAAGCAACACAGAGAAGGCACAGCAGCTGAATACTGCAGCAGCACAGCTCATGACGACGTTCTGCACGCGTGCTTGTCTGCTGCTGGGCATGTGGCACGGCCGCCATCTGCTGCAGATGCTGCACAGGTTGCACCATTCTGCTCACAATAGCGCTTGGCATTGTATCTTCCACAACACATCAAGGCAACACAAAGAAGGCACAGCAGCTGAAAATTGCAGCAGCACAGCTCTCTTGACAGCGTTCTGCGTGCGTGCCGGTCCGCTGCTTGGGCATGTGGCACGGTCGTCATCTGCTGCAAGTGCTGCACAGGTTACACCAATCCGCTCACAATAGCGCCTGACATTCCATCTTCCACAACACATAAGGCAACACAAAGACAGCACAGCAGCTGGAAATTGCAGCAGCACAGCTCTCATGACAACGTTCTGCACTGTGCCGGTCCGCTGCTGGGCATGTGGCACGG